>ML384790.1:594-131021 GCA_005239525.1 Nicotiana knightiana | reverse complement strand
CCCCCCCCCCCCGCCAAGTTGGAAGGGAGGAATTCACTGCCAACTTGCCAAGTGGGTCTGAGTGTTTGATTCCTGTAAGTGGTTTTGTGAAGATGTCTGTGAGCTGCTCATTGGTAGATACATGAAACAAAGAAATCAGTCCCTCATACAACTTGTTTATAACAAAGTAGCAGTCAACTTCGATATGTTTTGTGTGTTCATGGAAGACTGAATTTTTGGTTATTTGCAAGGCAGCTTGGCTGTCGCAAAATACTAGAATAGACAAGCTCAGGGGAACAACCAGTTCTTCAAGGAGTCTAGCTAACCAGACTAGCTCTCCCACAACCTGTCTTGCTGCTCTATACTCTGCTTCAACTGAATATAAGGAAATAATATATTGTTTCTTTGATTTCCAACTGATGGGACTGTTTCCAAGTAACACAATGTAGCCTCTGACTGAGTTTCTAGACTCGGGACATGCTGCCTTATTTGAGTCACAAAAGGCCCTAACTCGATAGTCCTTGCTATTGGAAAGGAATATGCCCAGACTTGGATCACCCTTCAAATATCTCAGAACATGGTATGCAGCTTTCAAATGAGCTTCCCTAGCTGACTGCATGTATTAGCTAAGATGCAGGACACTGTGGGATATATCAAGTGTTGTATTTGTTAAGAAGTTCAACTTCCCTATCAGCATTCCGTAGTTAGAAGGGTCAGGCAGTAGTGGACTCTCATCTGCATTTAGCTTTGTAAAAGTGTCACGACCCCAAATCCCAACCGGTCGTGATGGTGCCTATCGTGGAACTAGGCTAGCCAATATATCACATGTTCACAATTTCTTTTAAGACATCCCATTTTTGAAATCTGAGCATTTCATAAATATACAGAACTACTGAATAAAGAAGTTCATCATAATACAATACTTCCAACCCCAAAACCCGGAGCCAATGTGTCATGAGCATCTAGTGAAATAATCCAAAATAAACTATTATAATACAAAACTCCAAATCAAATCTAAATACAATAGGAAGGGAAATTAGAGACATTGTGGACGCTCGACAGCTACCTCTATATCCTACAATCTGGCTCCGCTGCGGAATAAAGGCTAATGCTCGAGGTCTGCTCCTAAATCTGCACACAGAGGTGCAGGAAGTAATGTGAGTACACCAACTCAGTAGTAGTGAAAATAAATCAGGTCTGAGCAGCAAGAACATATAAAATCAATGTCATCAAACCACAGGAGGCACAACCTTACTTTCAAATAGTATAACATAGATGTATGAAATCGTCATGCCTTAAAAATCAACTTCCAAAAAACCCTTTAAAAATATATATTTTTAAACAACTTCAACCGAAAGGTCTAGTATAAAAATGAAATGAATCATATAGAGGCCCCTCAGGCAAAACATATTTCATAAGCTGAGAGTGAAAGTAGCAGAATCATCAGTAGCCCCTTGGTCAAAAACATGTATCATAATCAGCCCCTCGGGCATGCCTCACAGTCACTCATAATCAGGCACTCAACACCTCACAGTCACTCAGCACCTCACAGTCACTCATACCTCCCAAAAACTCGGCACGCGGCACTCGTACTCAGTAGATACCTGCGCTCACTGGGGGTGTGTACAGACTCCGACTTCGGAGGGGCTCCTTCAGCCCAAGCGCTAAATAAATAGCCAAATCATGGCATAAATCACTCTCAAGATCTTGGCCTGTCTCATATCATAAATACCATCACAACATTGGCCCTCGGCCACACTCAGTCAGACACTCTCAACATACCACTCGGGCCATAAATAAAATGGGGTTCTCGACCTAATTAGTATTTCATTTCAAGAAATCGTAATATCATCAAATAGGAGTGTCAATAATTTCACAAGAAAGATTGAGTGAAAAATCGTAGTTTCAAAGTAGTGAGAATATCAGTAAAATANCTCCGTTTCCATCTCCAATTCACCTACACATAAAATAAACTCCATTAAGCACATAACAAGTGTAATTTTATCATTAATGCGCATAAAATGTAAGGTATATCACATGTTAAACTATGCAATTTAGTCTCGCATCACTAAACTCCCCAAACTCTCTGCTATGCGAGTCAAGGCATCGGCCACTACATTGGCCTTCCTCGATGATATAAGATAGTGCGATCATAATCCTTGAGGAGCTCTAACCATCGCTCTCGTCACACTCATCAGACCATCTGAATAGAGCACCCTTCTGGGTCAATCCGGTCAAAGGCGAAGCTACCGAAGAGAATCCCTCTACAAAGCGACGGTAATATCCCGCCAAACCAAGGAAACTCCTAATCTCTGTAGCTTAGGACGGTTTGAGCCAACTCTGCACCGCCTCTATCTTCTTCGGATCAACTTGAATCCCCTTACTAGACACCACGTTCCCCAAGAAAGCTACCGATCCCAGCCAAAACTCACACTTAGAGAATTTCGCATAAAGTTTCTCCTCCCTCAATCTCTATAACACAACTCGCAAATGTTGAGCATGCTCTTCCTGGCTACGAGATTAAACCAGCATGTCACCAATGAACACAATGACGAAGGAATCAAGATAAGGCTGAAACACGTTTTTCATCAATTGCATGAACGCAGCTGGGGCATTGGTCAGCCCAAACGACATAACCAAGAACTCATAATGACAATACCTGGTCCTGAAAGCGGTCTTCGGAATATCATAATCTCAAATCCCCAACTGATGATACCCAGATCTCAAATCAATCTTGCAGAACACTCTGGCTCCCTGAAGCTGGTCAAATAAATCGTAAATGCGGGGCAAGGGATACCGGTTCTTCACTGTAACCCTATTCAACTACCGATAGTCAATACACATACGCATGGACCCATCCTTCTTCTTGACAAAACAACATTGGTGCATCCCGAGGTCACACACTCGGCCGAATGAACCCTTTATCCAGGAGCTCCTGAAGCTTCTCCTTCAATTCCTTTAGCTCCGCTGGTGCCATACGATATGGTGGAATAGAAATAGGTTGAGTGCCTGGCAACAGGCCACTACCAAAGTCAATATCCCTGTCAGGTGGCATGCCTGGCAGGTCTGTAGGAAACACATCCGGAAAATCACGGACCACAGGAACTGAATCAATAGAAGGAGTCTCACCACCGACATCCCTCGCAAAGGCCAAATAAGATAAACACCCCTTTTCAACCATGCGCCGAGCCTTCAGGTAAGAAATCACCCTGCTAGGCATATACTCGGAAGAACCTCTCCACTCAACCCTCGGACACCTCGGGATAGCTAAGGTCACGGTCTTGGCATGACAATCAAGAACAGCATGGCACGGAGACAACCAATCAATACCCAAAATCACATCAAAATCGACCATGCTGAGCAACAGTAGGTCCACTTGGGTCTCTAGACCCCCAATAGATATAATGCACGACTAATACACACAGTCCACAAGAACAGTATCGCCCACCGGAGTCGACACATGAACAGAGGTGACTAAGACTCACGGGGCATGCCTAGAAAACCGGCAAAATATGAAAAAACATAAGAATATGTGGAACCAGGGTCAAATAAAGCCAAGGCATCACGGCAACAGACTGAAACAATACCTGCAATCATGGCATCTAAGGCCATAGCATCCGGACTGGATGGAAATACATACATACAAGCCTGACCTCCCCCTGCTCGATCTCTCCCTCTAGAGCGGCCTCTGGCTGACTGACCACCACCCCTGGTTGCCTGGGCGGGTGGTGAAGTGACTGGAGCTGAAGTCGAGGGTTGGCCCCTCTACTGAGAAGATCCACCGGAACGGCAGGGACACTGCCTCCACACGTGCCCGAACTCTCCACACTCAAAGCAACTACCTGGAACTGGAGGCAGGGACTCATAGAAACCCCTAGCACCTGTACGGCCACTGGAAGACTCCTATACAGATGAACCTTGAACTGGAGGTGCTCGAGCTGCACTCTGTGCTGGGAGGGCACCAAAAGAAGTACGACCAGACTGAAAACCACAAGGACCCTTCCCCGAAGATGCACCACTATGTGCAGGGTGGCCTGACTGAGGAGGCCTGAATAAACGACCCCTACCTTGCTGAAACTGTCCGCTGAAGGGAGAACCACTAGAACTGCCCAAACCACGAGGCCTCTTGGCCTTTCGCTCCTGGCGGCGAACAAACTCAATATCTCGAGCTATGTCAACAACCTGCTCGAATAAAGCACCCGATACTCTCTCCCGATTCATAAGCAACCAAAGCTGATACGAAAGACCATCCACAAACTTCCTCACCCTCTCCCTATCAGTAGGGACAATCTCAGAAGCATACCTAGCCAACTCGGAGAACCTCATCTCGTACTGAGTAACTGATAACGCTCCCTGGCGTAGCTGCTCAAACTGCATGCGCTGCTCCTCTCTGTGGGGCTGAGGAACATACTTCTCCAAAACGATTGTGGAGAACTACCGCCAGGTAAGAGGTGCTGAACCAACCGGTCTACGCCTCTCGAGCGACTCCCACCATGTAAAGGCAGCACCCGCAAACTGAAATGTAGCAAATGAGACCCCACTGGTCTCCAAAATACCCACAGTACGCAGTATCCTCTGGCACCTATCTAGAAATCCCTGGGCATCCTCACCCTCTGTACCGCTGAAAGTCAGAGGCTGAAGTCTGCTGAATCTCTCCAACCTGTGCTGCTCGTCCTCAGGCATAGCAGGGACCACATAATCCTGAACCGGAACAACTGGCGGAGCTGGGGCTGCTCCCGGTGCCTGAATATCCTGTACAGCCTGCTCAGGTGTCCGGGCAACTGGAGTCTAATTGCCTCCCCCGGCCTGAGCTGCAGTGGCAGAAGAAGACCTGGCAACTGCTTGAGCCAATTTGGTGCATACTGTCAATATCTGAGACAGGGCCTCCTGAAGACCCGGAATAACCATAGGCACTGTTGGTGTCTGAGCCTGTCCCGCTGGGACACCATCGGCGGAAACCTGACCATGATCGATAGGGGGATCCTGAGGTACTTACCCGGCTGCTGCGCGGGCTTGTCCCCTACCCTTACCATGGCCTCGACCGCGGCCTCGACCTCTCACTGGTCTAACTGGTGACTGGTCGCTCTGATCGGTGCGGCGTGTCCTCACCATCTGTGAAAGAATGAAACAACGTAAGTTCAGATTTTCAAGAATCAAGAGATCAGCATGAAAGAGTTCAAGAAAGATAGAATGTTTCCTAAAAGTTCGGCAGCCTCTCGAAGATAAGTACAGACGTCTCCGTACCGATCTGCAAGACTCTACTGAACCTGCTCATGACCGTTGAGTCCTATGTAACCTAGGGCTTTGATACCAAACTGGCACGACCCCAAATCCCAACCGGTCGTGATGACGCCTACCGTGGAACTAGGCTAGTCAATTTATCACATGTTCACAATTTCTTTTAAGACATCCCATTTCCGAAATCTGAGCATTTCATAAATATACAGAACTACTGAATAAAGAAGGTCATCATAATACAATACTACCAACCTCAAAACCCGGAGCCAACGTTTCATGAGCATCTAGTGAAATAATCAAAAATAAACTATTAAAATACAAAACTCCAAATCAAATCTAAATACAACAGGAAGGGAAAAGAGAGATGTTGCGGACGCTGGACAGTTACCTCTATATCCCGCAATCTGGCTCCGCTGCGGAATAAAGGCTAATGCTCGAGGTCTGCTCCTAAATCTGCACACAGAGGTGCAGGGAGTAATGTGAGTACACCAACTCAATAGTAATGAAAATATTAAATCAATGTCATCAAATCACAGGAGGCACAACCTTACTTTCAAATAGTATAACATAGATGTATGAAATCGTCATGCCTTAAAAATAAACTTCCGAAAAACCGTTTAAAAATATATATTTTTCAACAGCTTCAACCGAAAGGTCTAGTATAAAAATGAAATCAATCATATAGAGGCCCCTCGGGCAAAACATATTTCATAAAATCAGAGTGAAAGTAGTAGAATCATCAGTAGCCCCTTGGGCAAAAACATGTATCATAATCAGCCCCTCGGGCATGCCTCACAGTCAGTCATAATCAGTCACTCAGCACCCCATAGTCACTCATACCTCCCAAACACTCGGCACTCGTACTTAGTAGGTACTTGCGCTCACTAGGGGTGTGTACAGACTCCGACTTCGGAGGGGCTCCTTCAGCCCAAGCGCAAAATAAACAGCCAAATCATGGCATCAATCACTCTCAGGATCTCCGCTTGTCTCATATCATAAATACCATCACAACATTGGCCCTCGGCCACACTCAGTTAGACACTCTCAACATGCCACTCGGGCCATAAATAAAACGGGGTTCTCGACCCAATTAGTATTTCATTTCAAGAAATCGTAATATCATCAAATAGGAGTGTCAATAATTTCACAAGAAAGATTGAGTGAAAAATCTTAGTTTCAAAGTAGTGAGAATATCAGTAAAATAGCCCCCAAGGGGTTAAAACAAGTTGGCACTAGACTCCAAACATGGCTCACAACCCAAATATTACACAATTCTTTTAGAACATAATTAACATAAGGTTTTGAGTAAATATGCAACTCATTAGTCGCCGCGGAGAGGACCTAGTCCAATCTAAGAGTCAGTACGCGCCACATACTCATCATTCGACATGTGCGCCATTCTAGAAACAGTAAGAAATACGATGTCCGGGGTGTCATACCCTCAGGACAAGATTTATAGCCATTACTTACCTCTACCCGGCCGCGACACTAGTCCGTTATGCCTTTGCCCCTCAAATTGGCTCCCAATTTCTCTGAATCTAGCTAAAACCAGTTAACATTATCAATATATACTGAAGGAACACAACCCAATCGAAAATTATCAATTTAATCAAAAATATCGAAATTCGGCCAAACCCGAGCCCCGGGCCCACGTCTCGGAATCCGATAATTTTTACATCATTAGATACCTCGTCCTCCCACGGTTCTATACATACCAAGAACACTAAAATACGACAATAATTGCCACTCCAAAACCTCAAAAGAATTTCCGATTCTCCACCCCCTTTCTTCCCAACCTTTTCCTACTCAAACCCTTAAATATTCAAGCCAAATCCTAAAAAAAATAGCTTAGGAACGGGATTAACAACCAAAGAACTTAACTTTGCTGAAGAGTCTTGAATTTTCCTCTCAAAATCACCTTCAATGGACTCCTCCCGCATGCAAATTGATGAAAAATAAGAAATTTCGAGGAGGGGTCATTTTTATACTGTTTTGCCCAGCCATTTCCGCTCCTGCGGACAATTGGTCTTACCTGCGGTCCCAGGTGCACACCTGCGAAAACTCACTTAACGGGAAAATCCCGCACCTGCTACCATTTCTCCGCACCTGCGGCATTGCAGGTGCGATGCTCCTTCCGCACCAGCGACATCGCAGGTGTGACAAACTCCTCGCACCTGCGGACCCGCACCTGCAGTCCCAGGTGCGCACCTGCGAAAACTCACTTAACGGGCAAATCCTGCACCTACGACCATTTCTCCGCACCTGCGGCATCGCAGGTGCGATGCTCCTTCCGCACCAGCAACATCGCAGGTGCGACAAACTCCTCGCACCTGCGGATCTCTCCTAACTCAGCCAAAGCTCGCACCTTCGGAGCCTAGTCTGCTCCTGCGGAACCGCACCCGCGGCTCCTCTTCCGCAGGTGTGAAAACACCAGCAACCTGCAACCTGCAAGTTACCAAAAATCAGTCCAAACTTCCCGTCAATGATCCGAAATCAATCCCGAGCCCCTCGGGTCCCCAACCAAACATACCAACACACCCCATAGCATTATTCCAACTTAGTCGAGCCTTTGAAACACCAAATTTACATCAAATTCAAGCCTACGAACTTTGAAACTTCTAAATTTCGCCAACTACGCCGAAACCAACCAAAACACCTCCGATTGACCTGAAATTTTTCAAACATAACCAAAATGACATTACGATCCTTCTCAAATTTCCGGAATTTCATTCCGGCCCCGATAGCCTATTTTTCACTGCCGACCGGAAATCGCCAAAAACTAACTTTCGCCAATTCAAGTTGAATTCTACACCGGACATCACAAAAATATTCTGAACACACTCCTAAGCCCCAAATTACCTAACGAATCTATCTGAGCCATCAAATCCACATTCCGAGGTCATTTACCAATAAGTCAACTCTCAGTTGACTTCCTCAACTATTAGGCTACTTTAAAAAGGCTAAATGCCTAAACTCTCACCATAACCACTCCGGACCCAAACCAACTGATCCAACACATCAAAAACAAGATACCGATATATAAAAAATGAAGAAATAGGGGAAATGGGGTAAATCACACGGAACGACCGATCGGGTCGTTACATCCTCCCCCTCTTAAACAAAGTTCGTCCTTGAACGGGTCTAGAAATATACCTGGAGTCTCAAATAAGTGAGGATATATGTCCCACATCTCCCGCTCGGTCTCCCAGGTGGTATCCTCCACCGGCTGCCCTCTCCGCTGAACCTTTACTGAAACTATATCCTTAGACCTCAGCTTCCTGACCTGTCGCCCCAAAATAGCCACTTGCTCCACCTCATATGACATATCGCCCTCGAGTTGAACCGTGCTGAAGTCCAAAACATGGGAAGGGTCACCAAAAAACTTCCGGAGCATCAAAACATGGAATACTGGATGAATACTCGATAAATTGGGAGTCATAGCAAGCCTATAAGCCACCTCCCCAACCCTCTGAAGTAACTCAAATGGCCCAATGAACCTGGGACTCAGCTTCCCTCTCTTCCTGAATCTCATAACACCCTTCATGGGTGACACCTTTAGCATCTTATCCCCAACCATGAAAGACACACATCGGATATTCCGGTCCGCATAACTCTTCTGCCTAGACTGCTGTGCGAAGCCGCTCCTAAATCAACTTTGCCTTACTCAAAGCATCCTGAACGAAGTCGGTGCCCAATAGCCTGGCCTCGCCCGGCTCAAACCAACCAACCGGAGACCTACACCTCCTATCATACAAAGCCTCATACGGAGCCATCTGAATGCTCGACTGATAGCTGTTATTATATGCAAACTCCGCTAGCGACAGAAACTGATCACATGAACCACCAAAGTCAATCGCGCAAGCACGCAACATGTCCTCCAAAATATGAATGGTACGCTGCGACTGCCCATCGGTCTGAGGATGAAACGTTGTGCTCAACTCAACCTGAATACCCAACTCTCTCTGCACGGCTCTCCAAAATCGAGATGTGATCTGAGTGCCTCTGTCGGAAATGAGAAACTGGAACCCCATGCAACCGCACAATCTCCCTGATATAAATCTCAGCTAACCTCTCCGATGAATACGTAGTAACAATAGGAATGAAGTGCGGGGACTTGGTCAGCCGATCCACAATAACCCATATAGCATAAAACCTCCTCGAAGTTCGTGGAAGTCCAACTACGAAGTCCATGGTGATCCGCTCCTAGTTCCACTCAAGAATATCAAACCTCTGAAGCAATCCACCAGGTATCTAGTTCTCATACTTGACCTGCTGACAGTTGAGACACCGAGCCACAAACTCCACAATATCCTTCTTCATTCTCCTCCACCAATAATGCTGCCTCAAATCCTTATACATCTTCGCGGCACCCGGATGGATGGAATACCGCAAACTATGAGCCTCTGCTAGAACCAAATCTCGAAGCCCATCTACATTGGGCACGAAATCCGGCCCTGCATCCTCATGACCCCATCACCAATAACCACATCTCTGGCATCACCGCGACGGATGCGGTTCTGAAGAACAAGCATATGTGGATCATCATACTGGCGTGCTCTAATGTGATCGTAAAGAGAAGACCTGGAGGCTATACAAGCCAACACTCGCGGGGGATCTGATAGATCCAATCTCACCAAATGACCTGCTAAGGCCTAAACATCAAGAGCTAATGGCCGCTCTGCTACTGGAAGGTAAGCTAAACTCCCCAAACTCTCTGCTCTGCGAGTCAAGGCATCGGCCACTACATTGGTCTTCCCCGATGATATAAGATAGTGAGGTCATAATCCTTGAGGAGCTCTAACCATCTCCTCTCACACAAATTCAAGTCCTTCTGCCTCAGCAGATACTGCAAACTGCGATGATCAGTGAAAATTTCACACTGCACTCCATACAAATAATGCCGCCAAATCTTCAAGGCATGGACAATGGCAGCTAACTCAAGATCGTGCACTGGATAATTCTTCTCATGCACCTTCAATTGTCTGGACGCGTAGGCAATCACCCTACCGTCCTGCATTAAAACCGCTCCCAATCCAACTCTAGAAGCATCACAATAAACTGTGTAAGAACCCGAACCAGCAGGCAAAACTAGTACTGGAGCTGTAGTCAATGCTGACTTGAGCTTCTGAAAGCTCTCCTCACACTCATCAGACCATCTGAATAGAGCACCCTTCTGGGTCAATCTGGTCAAAGGCGAAGCTATCGAATAGAATCCCTCCACAAAGAGACGGTAATATCCCGCCAAACCAAGGAAACTCCTAATCTCTATACCTGAGGACGGTCTGGGCCAACTCTGCACTGCCTCTATCTTCTTCAGGTCAACCTGAATCCCCACACTAGACACCACGTGCCACAAGAAAGCTACCGATCCTAGCCAAAACTCACACTAGGAGAATTTCACATAAAGCCTCTTCTCCCTCAATCTCTGTCACAGAACTCTCAAATGCTGAGCATGCTCTTCCTGGCTACGAGAATAAACCAGGATGTCATCAATGAACACAATGATGAAGGAATCAAGATAAGGCTGAAACACGTTGTTCATCAATTGCATGAATGCAGCTGGGGCATTGGTTAGCCCAAACGACATAACCAAGAACTCATAATGACCATACCTGGTCCTGAAAGCGGTCTTCAAAATATCAGAATCTCAAATCAAATTAATCTTGGAGAACACTCTGGCTCCCTGAAGCTGGTCAAATAAATCATCAATGCGGGGCAAGGGATATCGGTTCTTCACTGTAACCCTATTCAACTGCCGATAGTCAATACACATACGCATGGACCCATCCTTCTTCTTCACAAAACAACATCAGTGCACCCCAAGGTGACACACTAGGCCGAATGAACCCCTTATCCAGGAGCTCCTGAAGCTGCTCCTTCAAAACTCCATTAGCTCCGTTGGTGCCATACGATATGGTGAAATAGAAATAGGTTGAGTGCCTGGCACCAGGTCAATACCAAAATCAATATCCGTGTTAGGTGGCATGCCTGGCAGGTCTGCAGGAAACACATCCAAAAAATCACGGACCACAGGAACTGAATCAATAGCGGGAGTCTCACCACCGACATCCCTCACAAAGGACAAATAAGATAAACACCCCTTTTCAAACATGCACCGAGCCTTCAGGTAAGAAATCACCCTACTAGGCATATACTCGGAAGAACCTCTCCACTCAACCCTCGGACACCCCGGCATAGCTAAGGTCACGGTCTTAGCGTGACAATCAAGAACAACATGGCATGGAGAGAACTAATCCATGCCCACAATCACGTCAAAATTGACCATGATGAGTAACAGTAGGTCCACTCGGGTCTCCAGACCCCCAATAGATATAGTGCACGACCGATACACACAGTCCACAACAACAGTATCGCACACTGGAGTCGACACATGAACAGAGGTGACTAGAGACTCACGGGGCATGCCTAGAAAACCGGCAAAATATGAAGAAACATAGCAATATGCGGAACCAGGGTCAAATAAAGCCAAGGCATCATGGCAACAGACTAAAACAATACCTGCAATCACGGCATCTAAGGCCATAGCATCCGGCCTGGCTGGAAATGCATACATACGAGCCTGACCTCCCCCGGCTCGACCTCCCCCTCTAGGGCGGCCTCTGGCTGACTGACCACCACCCCTGGCTGCCTGGTCGGGTGGTGAAGTGACTGGAGCTGAAGTCGAGGGTTGGACCCTTTGCTGAGAAGATCCACCGAAACAGCGGAGACACTGCCTCCACACGTGCCCGAACTCTCCACACTCAAAGCAACTACCTGGAGCTGGAGGCGCGGACTGATAGAAACCCCTAGCACCTGTACGGACACTAGAAGACTCCTGTATAGATGACCCCTGAACTGGAGGGGCTCGAGCTGCACTCTGAGCTGGGAGGGCACCCAAAGAAGTACGGCCTGACTGAAAACCACGGGGACCCTGCCCCGAAGATGCACCACTATATGCTGGGCAGCCTGACTGACGAGGCCTGAATGAACGGCCCCTACCCTGCTAAAACTATCCCTTGAAGGGAGCACCACTGGAACTGCTCGAACCACGAGGCCTCTTGGCCTCCCTCTCCTCCCACTCCTGGTGGCAAACAGGCTCAATATCTCGAGCTATGTCAACAACCTACTCGAATAAAGCACCTGATACTCTCTCCCGAGTCATAAGCAACCGAAGCTGATAAGAAAGACCATCCACAAACTTCCTAACCCTCTCCCTATCAGTAGAGACAATCTCAGAATGATACCAAGCCAACTCGGAGAACCTCATCTCGTACTGAGTAACTGATAACTCTCTCTGGCGGAGCTGCTCAAATTGCTTGCGCTGCTCCTCTCTATGGGACTGAGGAACATATTTCTCCAAAAATATCGTGGAGAACTACCGCCATGTAAGAGGTGCTAAACCAACGGGTCTACGCCTCTCGAGCGACTCCCACCATGTAAAGGCAGCACCCGCAAACTGAAATGTAGCAAATGAGACCCCACTGGTCTCCAAAATACCCGCGGTACGCAGTATCCTCTGGCACCTATCTAGAAATCCCTGGGCATCCTAGCCCTCTGTACCGCTAAAAGTCAAAGGCCGAAGTCTGTTGAATCTCTCCAACCAGCGCTGCTCGTCCTCAAGCATAGCAGGGACCACATAATCATGAACCGGAGCAACTGGCAGAGCAGGGGATGCTCCCAGTGCCTGAATACCCTATGCAGCCTGCTCAGGTGCCCGGACAGCTTGAGTCTGATTGCCTCCCCCGGCCTAAGCTGCAGTGGAAGAAGAAGACATGGCGACTGCCTGAGCCATTTTGGTGCATACTGTCAATATCTGAGACAGGGCCTCCTGAAGACCCGGAATAACCATAGGCACTGCTGGTGCCTGAGCCTGTCCCGCTGGGACACCATCGGCGAAAACCTGACCCGGCTGCTGCGCAGGCTGGCCCCTACCTCTACCACGGCCTCGACCTCTCGCTGGTCTAACCGGTGACTGGTCACTCTGATCGGTGCGGTACGTCCTCACAATCTGTGAGAGAATGAAACAACGTGTTCAGATTTTCAAGAATTAAGAGATCAACACGAAAGAGTTCAAGAAAGATAGAATGTTTCCTAAAAGTTCGGCAGCCTCTCGAAGATAAGTACAGACATCTCCGTACCGATCCGCAAGACTCTACTGAACCTGCTTATGACCGTTGAGTCCTATGTAACCTAGGGCACTGATACCAAATTGTCACGACCCCAAATCCCAACCGGTTGTGATGACGCCTATCGTGAAACTAGGCTAGCCAATATATCACATGTTCATAATTTCTTTTAAGACATCCCATTTCCGAAATCTGAGAATTTCATAAATATACAGAACTACTGAATAAAGAAGGTCATCATAATACAATACTGCCAACCCCAAAACTCGAAGCCAACGTGTCATGGGCATCTAGTGAAATAATCCAAAATAAACTATTATAATACAAAACTCCAAATCAAAGCTAAATACAACAGGAAGGGAAAACAGAGATGTTGCAGATGCTGGACAGCTACCTCTATATCCCGCAATCTGGCTCCGCTGCGGAATAAAGGCTAATGCTCGAGGTCTGCTCCTGATTCTGCACACAGGTGCAGGGAGTAATGTGAGTACACCAACTCAGTAGTAATGAAAATAAATCAGTTCTGAGCAGCAAGAACATATAAAATCAATGTCATCAAATCAGAGGAGGCACAACCTTACTTTCAAATAGTATAACATAGACGTATGAAATTGTCATGCCATAAAAATCAACTTCCGAAAAACTCTTTAAAAATATATATTTTTCAACAACTTCAACCGAAAGGTCTAGTATAAAAATGAAATGAATCATATAGAGGCCCCTCGGGCAAAACATATTTCATAAGCTCAGAGTGAAAGTAGCAGAATATTCAGTAGCCCCTTGGTCAAAAACATGTATAATAATCAGCCCCTCGGGCATGCCTCACAGTCACTCATAATCAGGCACTCAACACCTCACAGTCACTCAGCACCTCATAGTCACTCATACCTTCCAAACACTCGTCACTCGGCACTCGTACTCAGTAGGTACCTGCGCTAACTGGGGGTGTGTACAGACTCCGACTTCAGAGGGGCTCATTCAGCCCAAGCGCTAAATAAATAGCCAAATCATGGCATCAATCACTCTCAGGCTCTCGATCTGTCTCATATCATAAATATCCTCACAACATTGGCCCTCGGCCGCAGTCAGTCAGACACTCTCAACATGCCACTCGGGCCATAAATAAAATGCGGTTCTCGACCTAATTAGTATTTCATTTCAAGAAATCGTAATATCATCAAATAGGAGTGTCAACAATTTCACAAGAAAGACTGAGTGAAAAATCGTAGTTTCAAAGTAGTAAGAATATCAGTAAAATAGCCCCCAAGGGGTTAAAACAGGCCGGCACTAGGCCCCAAATATGTCTCACAGCTCAAATATTACACAATTCCTTTAGAACATAATTAACATAAGTTTTTGAGTAAATATGCAACTCATTAGTCACTGTGGAGAGGACCTAGTCCAATCCAAGAGTCAATACGCGCCACATACTCGTGATTCGACATTTGCACCATTCTAGAAACAGTAAAAAATACGAAGTCCGGGGTTTCATACCCTCAGGAAGAGATTTATAGCCATTACTTACCTCTACCGGGCCACGACACTAGTCCGCTATGCCTTTGCCCCTCAAATTGGCTCCCGATTGCTCAGAATCTAGCCAAAACCAGTTGATATTATCAATATATACTCAAGGAACACAACCCAATCGAAAATTATCAATTTAATCAAAAATCTCGAAATTCGGCCAAACCCGAGCCCCGGGCCCATGTCTCGGAATCCGATAATTTTTATATCACTAGAAACCTCGTCCTCCCACGATTCTATACATACCAAGAACACTAAAATTGGACAACAATTGCCATTCCAAAACCTCAAAAGAATTTACAATTCTCCACCCCCTTCTTCCCAACCTTTTCCTACTCAAACCCTTAAATTTTCAAGCCTAATCCTAACAAAATAGCATAGGAACGGGATTAACAACCAAAGAACTTACCTTTGTTGAAGAGTCTTGAATTTCCCTCTCAACTATTAGGCTACATTAAAAAGGCTAAATGCCTAAACTCTCACCATAACCAATCCGGACCCAAACCAACTGATCCAACACATTAAAAACAAGATAGTGATATATAAAAAATGCAGAAATAGGGGAAGTGGGGTAAATTTCACGGAACGACCGGTCTGGTCGTTACAAAAAGGAACAAGGGGTGATGACAGACTGGTATACTCAGTACACTCAAACCATTTCTGCATATCCATAATGAACTTTCTTTGGGGTATTAGCACGTCATCTTCCTTGTAAAGTACTTCCATCCCTAATAAATAGTGCAACCTTCCCCAAATCTTTTGTTTTAAAAGTTTCATGCAAGAAGTTCTTCAAGGAGTCAATCTCTTCCTGATGAGTTCCTAATATAATTCAAGGGTCCACCAAACTATATAGAGAACCCGGTTCTCTACTAATTTCTACAAATTAAACAAACACAACAGAAAGTAAATAACATTGAGAGTTTTTACGTGAAAAATTCCCAGCTCAACGGGATCAAAAATCATGACCTACCTTTGTAGGATTTCAACTTCACTACTGAGCAAAATGTTTAAATTACAATCTATTGTAACCTAGGAATTAACTCCTTAATCCCTCACTAACTTGTAACACACCTATTACAAGACACTTTGTAATATCTTTATTACAAAGACTTTACAACTTGACTAACTCTAGCCAAGACACAAACACAGGGGTTTATGATTTACAAGAGTTTCCTACTCATGCTTCTAAGTAAGCTAAGTAGGAATTATAATTAAGAACATTAACAAAGTTACAACTCAACTAAGGACATACAATCACTTGATATGAGGAACTGGTCTGTAGCAGTGTTGTTCTTTGTTCTTGATGCACTGAGAATTATAAACTAGAAGATATAACGATTGGAGTGCTTGAGTAGATTCCCTAAGTGTTCAAGTGATATTTTTTCATTGGTTTAATGTTAATATAACATTAATTTTTACATTACTTGAATGATGTAACCAACTTGGGTACAGGGTCCTTCCCAATGAAGGTGATTGATGCACTGTGTTGTACTGTTGTGTGTGCAGGCAGTCACTTTCCAGCTGTTGGAGAGTTGACTGGTACAATCACTAAGGGAACTGAAGTCCACCTTTTCCCTTTATTGATTCTTTAACTTCTGAAATACTGACGAACATCTCTAGCTTAAGTCTGGTTATTTCCATGCGCTTGAGAATGTGGATTAGATGTGTATCACATACCTTATCTGGTTTTTGACATTAAGTTCGTTAGATCATCAAAATATAAAACAAGGGTACTTATAATATTTCAGTCCCTGTTACAATGACATCATGCTACATAGACAAACACAAATAGTACTGAGGATCCATTCCTTTTGTGGAACAATGAGTAATACAAAAGTGAGTGTGTTTACCCTTTAGAGCATAATGTTGTAGTTAATTTTTCATACCACCGCGTACTTGCTTTCTTGAGTCCATATAATTACTTGTTCAACTTACATACTAAGCCTGGCTTGTCTACCACCAGGCCTTGAGGCACCTCCCTGTAAACTTCCTCACGTAGGTCTCCGCTAAGGAAGGCATTGCTAGTATCTAACTGAAATATCTGCCATCATTTCTTCACTTCAGTTCCAACCAGTGCTCTCACAGTTGTCATCTTCACAACAGGTGAAAATGTCTCTGTATAATCTATTCGGGCTTGCTGAGTGTATCCCATCACCACTAGTCTATCTTTGAACCTCTCAACACTTCCATCAGCCATATATCCACTTGCACTGTATTTCATTCTTACAAGTTGGGAGTGGAACCAAACTCCATGTATTTCTAGCATTCAGTGCCTCAAATTCTTGATTCATGGATGATTGCCATGCAAGACTTACAGCTGCCTCCTCATATGAACCAGGCTCACATTCATGTGAAATATTCTTACCAATTGCTGACTATCAGAACTTAACACATTAAGAGATATATACTGTGCATTAGATGTATAAGTTGCAAAAGAGATAGAAGGATTACTCCGACTGTCATTGGAGAAGTTAGTCTGTAGTGAAGGTTGATGTTGTAGAGAATGCAACTTTGGGAGAGAGTAATTATAATCCTTTAAGTATGTAGGAACTTTGTGTGTCCTAGAAGGTCTAATTTCGGTGGGGCCTAATTGGTGCCCATGATGACCTGTGTTGTTTGAGACATATGTGAGGTGAAAGTTCTTGGTAATTATTATTAGGGGACAAGTGCTCACTGTGGTTGAATTCTATGATTTGTGTGTTGTTGGAGTTGGCCTGTGGTGACAAAGTCCTATGTAAAAGCTCAGGTGACACTATATTTTCACGTTGGTTTGGTGAGCTTGATACCGTTTCTCTGGGAGGAAAGAAATTAAATACCAAGTCTTTATTGACTTGAGAAAATCAAGGGAAAATCTTGTTTGATTTGGAAAACAAAGTAAAAGGAAAGACATCCTCATGAAACACTACATCTCTTGAAACATGGATCCTTTTTGTGGCTAGATTTAACACTTTGTAACCCTTTGTCCCAAATAGATACCTCACAAACATATGCGGCAAAGTTCTAGCTTCAAACTTGTCCTTATGGGTCTTAAGTGTAGTGGAGAAACACATGCAACCAAAGTTTTTAAGAAGTGAGTAACATGGTTTTTTCTTATAGAGCAGTTCAAGAGGACACTTTCCTTTGAGTGAAGAAGAGGGTAATATGTTTATTATATAAGTGGAGAAAATAATGTACTCTCCCCAATATTGTAAGGGTATTTTTGATTGATACAACAATGCCCTTGCTGTTTGCAGTAGATATTTATATTTTCTCTCCGTCGCCCCATTTTGTTGGGGTATATATGGACAGGTTCTTTGGTGTACAACTCCCTAAGTCTGTAAGAAAGAGGTAGCCTCTAGACTGGATAACTCAGTGTCATTGTCTGTTCTTATAGCTTTGACAGAGGTGATAAACTGATTTTTCACCATAGCAAAGAATGTTTTAATGGTTTGTAGAGATTTCTCTTACAACTCAATAAATGTGTCCATGTACATCTACTGTAATCTTCTACAAATAAAAATGTAATATTTCAAAAACTTTGGTTGTGAGAGTAGTTCTTTCTGGAAAAGGTAGTCTGCTATGTCTAGCCATTGGGCATATGGGGCAAAGAAAAGGTTGTTTAGGTGTGAATTTAGCTGGTATTTCATGTCCCTTCATTTTAGCAAATGGTACATGTCCTAATCTATTGTACCATAAAAGTTCAATCATGTTTTCATTAGATGTAGATGTGGAAGTAGAAATGGAAGTATATGCATTTGACACAAAAACGTTTTCTTCATTACTTAAGGATGAAGTATTAACAATGTAGTGTTTATGAGGGTCAACAACACTCTTATTACAAGCATGAGATGAAACAGGTAATCTAGATGCAACAAAAGAAACATGATGCAAATGTGGGTGCACATTATTCTTATCAGACATACTATATGTAATTTGAGTAGAAGTTTGAGTGGAAGCTGTAACAATCTTGTAGATATCCCATCAGTAGCCTTACCGATTTCTAGAGGCCTCTTTAGTGAAGGGGCTTGCAGAAGAATGCATGAAAACTTGGTAAATATGATATAACAATCAAATTGAACTGTCAAACAGTGAATAGATATTAGGTTGAATTTGAAACTAGGCATAAAAAGGACTCTTTTGAGGATGAATTTAGGACATAAGACTACATCACCTACTAGTGTCACCTTCACCTTATATCCATTCGGCAGTGTAACTAGAAAGGGTAAACTAATGTCTTAATGTTGGTTAAAATGGATTTGTTATATGTCATGTGATCTGCGGCCGCGAAATCAAGTATCCAAGAGTCAACATTTGGCTTAAATTATACATATGAACGATTGCAGGAGTCAAGAGAAGTAGAACAAGCTGAAATACCTGCAAATTTTACTGCTCTTGCCTTCATGCAAGAATTGTCTTATGCATTTCCAATCTGAAAATTTTCTAAGATGCTGATGAGCTTATTGTATTGTTCTTTGGTCAAGTTCTGGATAATTCGTCCCTCTTCTTGAGTCTGTAGCATTTCCCCACCTCCTATACTAGTATCCTTGTCACCATAATCTCCAAACATATTGGTAGCCACTCGTTTTCCTTTATTATAATTTGAGTCTTCTGGATAACCATGAAGCTTGTAGAACTTGTCCTTGGTGTGCCCTGGCCTCTTGCAGTAATCACTAAATGGTCGAGGTCTATTTGTGGAGTAATTTCCCCTGAAGCCATTGCTTCCAGTGACACTCGACTAGTTGTAGTTTGTGTAGGAATTTCCTCCAGGTCCATTTCCTTGTTGACCATAGCTGGTTCTGAAGTTGCTATTTCCTTCCATGTTAACACTCAAGGCAGTGGAATCGATCATCAATTGATTACTTGGCTTCATCTCCCTTTACTTCTCCTCCTGGATGAGAATGGCAAATGCTTGTGCCAAGGAAGGCAAGGGATTCATCATCAGGATGTTTCCCTTCACAACAGTGTACACCTCATTTAATCTCATTAGGGATTGAATTAACCTCCTGTCCTGCTCAGCTTTATGCATATTTTCCCTAGCACCACATGTACACAGCCACTTGCATTGAGCATGCGCATTCAAGGTGTTCAGTTCTTCCCATAACTTCATCATCTTAGTGTAGTACCCTGTAATATCAAGTGTTCCTTGCCCCGTTGGTTTTATCATATTTATCCTCCAACTGCTGCCAAAGCTCCTTGGAATCACTTACATACTACGGACTGTCTGCCAGATCCTTTGAAAGAGAATTCAAAATCCACGAGGTCACTACATTATCACATTGTTCCCATTGATAAAAAAATGGGATCCTTTGAGTCTGGTTTCCCACACTTCCCATTTATGAAGCCTACTTTGTTCTTCACATAAAGAGCCCTCCTCGCCCCCATGACCTGTACCCCGATCCATAAAAAGGCACTGGTACAAGCATGGAACCTGCATTTTCAGATGGATGCATGTAAAGCGGGTTGGTTGAATCGAGTAGCATATTAAGAGAATCTGATGTGCTTTCTTCAATTGCCATGATCCTAGTCGATATGTATGCGCAGAGAGCTCTTAATCACCCGATTTCTGTACTGATCCTAAATATGGGACTGACCTCGAACCTTAAAACGAAACAATATTGAACCTTGATATTTTTTTGGGACGAAAAATGAAATTAAGCTAGGGATTAGAACCTCTACTCTGATACCATGACAAATTTTCAGGTGAATGAAGTGAAATCGAGCTCAGATGAGCTCCAATGGAATATGCAAAAAAACATAGCTAAGAAAGAGGCAATGAGAGAAGAAGCTTTGAAAGCTCTGTGAGATATAATTGGGAAAGATGAATTGAATATTCCAACAGTACAAAATGTCCAAACCCCTTACTTATACACGTGACTCACACACATGACATTGTCCACTAACTAATAACCATATTAACAAACTAACAAAGCTAAGGTAACTTACTAGTAAAAAAAGATAAATGCACGTGTGCGCAAAGTGTATAACCAGTCCTTATACAATTGCTAAGTGGTCATTTATGACAGTTGTTGATTTTAATTGGGTGAGATGTGTATTTTAACTTACCCTACTCATTAGAGAGTTCTGGGGGAATAATTCAATAAATAAAATACTATTAGGTGCTATTGTTTAGTTCATGCCAAAAATAAGATAAAGGGCAACTTGATATACCAAGCTCCGTACGCGGGACCTGGCCAAGAAATTACAGTTGAAAAACCAGAAAAGTGAACTGTGATATCTGAAGTATATTATTCCCAAAACTATTTCAGTGTCCAGTGTTCATCAGCATAAAGGACATTGAACTCGAGTGACAAATGGCTGAAGATGAACAAAGGAGTAAAAACATATAATAGTTTTATTCGTCTACCTACAAAGTAAAATCAAGCAGCAAAACCAAACAAATTTTGAGTAATAACAGTACAATGTCCTTTGAACAATCCAAGCAAAATTTTCATAATCCTTGAAACCGCTTTAAGCACTTTCTGCAAATCCAATTTGTGAATTGCCAAAGTCGAAAACTGTGTGATATGCTCTCAAGAATGCATTTCCAAGAACCCTGCAAAGTAGAGTAGAATATATCATACAAGTGGTAGCTCAAGTGGCAGTGAAAATAGTCTTACCAGAGGGGACGTCGCGAATGCACGTTTAAAGTTGTAAATCCACTAATACAATGGACACCTTGGCTATCATCAACTCTGATAACATACTATTACAGAAAGGAAGAAAGTAAGTGGAAGACGAGAAAGCACTGCTGTTTAAAATTATAAAATATGTTAATATACAGCCTAAACACCTGCCGCTAATGTTTCTGAGCTTTTTCAATGAGCCTTACTGGAAAATTAGTTCAAGTTGTCGAAGCAACTTTAATATACATTGCTCCGATCTTCCAAAAATAGTGTTTTTTTTAGGATCTGACACTGGTGCGTTGATATTTTTGCAGGATCCCAGCAACATAAATTTTAAAGGGAAGATAAGGACTTGACAATAAGTCAATTTTGGACCTTAGGAGCAGTTGATAACTATTTCCAACTTTGTCAGAAATTTCTTTCTTGAATTCTTTAAAGGGACATCATTTATTAACTGTTAACCATCAACAAGAAAAAAGTAAGCTAATCATAAAGATAGAAGCTTATTGCTGCAGCTGAACTTGCTACCATAGTACCATCAGCTCAGGTATAGTACCACCTTTTCTCCAAATTATATCTTTATCCTGTACGTAATCGTAGTTGAACAAATAGCCACTATTTGCCTATTTAGGCATTGTTGATATCATCGATCACCTAATTATTTCATCTACGTAAACTAGTTGCTAGCTTTAACTGGTCTATGTTGCAAACACATATTGACAATGGAGGAATAGTTTCAGATACCATAGCAACAAACCTGATCTGGAGAAAGGGGAAAAGATTTTTTCCCAATGGTAAATGTTATATGTGGCAGGGCAAAGACATCACAGTTGATAAATGACTTTCCCCCAGGATTCGGAAGCTTCTCACACAGCTTCAGCACAAGTTACATGTATTAGTAGTAACTCACGAGAATTCGGAAAAGAAAAGTTTAAAAGCATATATACCTGATTGGCATATTGAAACGCTTTTTCTTTTGATCTCTCCTTTCTAATCTCTACTTGTATCCAGAACACTATCATCTCACAAGAAGGACATAAACCACCTCGAATTCCCATTCGGTGTTCATGACTGAACAAAATTAGATTAAACGTTTTGGATCATCGTTTTGATTGGACAACCAGCCAAGATGAAGGAAAAGGATTCAAAATTCTAACCTTCCACCAAAAGACCCATTATTTGTACAGAGTCCAATTTTGTTGCAAACGTTCTGCGGTTGTAACTGCATGCAGGCAAACAAAAGGATGAGATCTAAAGAAGAGAACACCTAAAATATCTGCACACAACATTTGGAGCTAATCCTACAAACAAGTTAAAAAGCACTTACCCCTGATATCAAGCGTTCCCAGATCGAATCCCCATAATTAGAGACAACTTTTTTGCATTCCAAACTAACAATTCCTTCAGCTCCAATGGCATGATTTATTTGAGTTAAAATAGTCTGAAACAGAGTTAATAAAGATGGTCGAGAAGAAACATATCTTGCAAATAAGAAATAAAATCAACAGTGGTGTAAATACAGACAGTTGGACCAGCAATAAAAGATGTTCCAGTATCCACAATAGCTGGACAGCCATTCTTACAAAGGCCTGAAAAGGAAAGAAGAGAAATTGCACTACAGATATATGAGATGTATTTTTTTAACATTATAAATCACATATATTATATGAAGATATTACCTGTTGAATTGTTTCCTATAAAAACATCCCCTATCTCAATCTGAAATTTTTGATAAAAACTCAGTTTTTTCAGGTTACCAAGTAAACAATACAAATAAAGTTCCATTAAACGGAGACGCAGGTTACCTCCCAATAACCATTTTGAGCAACTGGTACGTATGTATGCTGACCCCTGAAATGAGTCCAATCCATGCCTCCAAAGAGAATTTCACCTGCTATCCTAGACGTAGGATCTCGGTTTAGCCAGAATGAGAAGATTGAATTGGTAACCATATGCTGAAGCAACATATTATACCTGAAATTATTGGGCTAAATTATACTCACAAAAGAATATGTGGATTTCAATTTCAATGACACAGATAAGCTAAGCTCATTAAAACTACGTCAGAAAGCATAAACTACTACCCAAAAGTTATTAAAATATGAAGAGATAATAATTTACCATACTGGTGTGACGTTCCTTGAAGCCGTGCCCTGAAATCCAAGCCCTAGTACTCCATCAAATCGTGCACGCAAGAATGTGGAGTACCCCTCCCGTGTTACCTCAGTGAAAACCTGTTTAATAAATTTTATTCAACATGTAACTTAAAACATATCTACAGCTTCAGCTGCAAAGAAACAAGACCGTCACCTGCTGCTTTAAGATAGCATCTCCAACTTTAATATTATCTTGGCTGAAGAATCCATGCACTGAACCAGTGCCAAAAGGGATTTTGCAAGACTTTCCTATCATAAAAGCCCACGTATAGAAGTGATAAGTATTTCGCTTAAGCTATAGTGTGCTTAAAATCAACAATGCATCCATTGGGTAAGTACCAATTTTTGTATACGTATTTGATAGTCTTGATTTGTACCTGGGACGAAGATAACATGCAATCTGCATCGGAAAACTCCATTCAAATTAAAGTTAGCTTCATGTTGTAAAAATTGTTAATCCACAACTTCACAAAGACTAACCGAGAAGAAGCATCTTGAAGAAGGGACCCAAAGGTTGGAACTTCCAGTATCAAACACAACAATGAAGCGTTGGGGCGGTGAACCAATACCAATCTCCGCAAAGTACTGGACATCATGATAATTTTTTAGGTAAACTATCTGGCCACTCAGAGAAGCCAAATTTCTATTGGGACCCCTGAGATCTTTAGCATAGATTCTTGCACCGCTTATGCTAGAAAGGTCCAAAGATTTCCTTTTTAGCTCAATCCTAACCATATCATCAGCATATACACTGATGCCGAAACCGCAGGTTATATACCATATTAGAAGTGATGCAAGAAGAATGTTGATCTCCATTCTGTTCACATAGCGAAACAACTTCAAAACAAAACAGAGCTGCAAGAACAATAAGGAAAAACATAAAAGTATAGTATTACATTTCCTTCAAAATGCTTGTTTACTGTGAAAATCTTACTTTATGTTTTAATACTATGAATCAATCTATCAATCAACTATATGCATGTTAGTTGGAGTCTGGCTATATGAATCTAGTATTTCTTTCCAATACTAAATAAGGGTTGTCTTATTATAAGGGTTGTAAAGTTTATTGTCTTAATCACACAATTATCTCTACAAGGACATACTACCAATCTCTAATTAACCAGAGCAAGAGGACTTTTAACAAATGCCGGACGCCGGGACCTAATGCAACTATGCAAGTGTAGTAACAATAATTGAACATTAATCTCAACTCTAACTTCTTAGACTAATCATACGTAATTTACTACTCCATAGTATTTAACATTTCAAAACATCTTTTTAAGATTTTAAATATGAATGCATAAAGAAAACTAAGAAAATGAAAAGGCTATATACATAAACTAGTCAAGTATCCAAATTATAGGAAGCAGCTGGTACCTGACTTAAAGTGACAAACTCCAAGGTTCATGCAAAACCCATAAAAGGAAAAGAGATGCCAGTTTCAAAATGCCACAAAACGGTGTTTTATATGTGGCCAACAAGGGCAAAAACTCACCAAGTCATCGTAGCCTATGAATGAGTCCAAATTTTGGGAAACCTCCTTGTAGTTTCGACTGAACTACATGAAATAATTAAGCACAAGAAAACGAAAAGTACAGACTGCACTTTCTGAAGTGAGCGGAGGTTATTTTTTCTTACAATCTTTCCATTTAGCTAAGGTGGTCATAGGTACATTAACTGTAGAGAATAAAGAGCAACATTGCATAAAGATTCTTGCTCTCGTTTCTTGTTTGATTTCATTGGGAGTTAGAATTAAAAATTTAATAAATATAGAATGTTGGCATACAAATTCACTGAAGTTATAGTTGCGCCAATGCCCAAAAAACAAAAAAAAACAATAAAATAAAACTCGAAAAAACATCAGCATTTTACGACCTGAACGGAAGCTAATGGACTACTGTTCTATTTAACCTTTTGGTTTATTTAATTGTAAAATATTTTGCAAACTTAATATTTTAACCAGGGAAAAAAAAAGACAAAGGCATTCCCCAGGCAGCGTTAATGGGCAGGGGAATTATTTGAGGATCACACCTCTTCCACAGGTCTAGTGTTTAATCATGATGAATACATGGATGAAGGTCAGGTTGATCGAGGATATCTGAGGTAATTTTTCTGGATAATGTCAATGCAAAAGGATACTTACACTACACGAGGAAGGATGGCCAATTTCTGGGCAACAAGGACAAAATGTGGCTACTACTGTAATAGGCTAGTTTTAATATGCTTCATGCATGTATCTAGATTGAAATGTAATATGAGGAAATAACATTAAATGCCTATCACTCCCAAACTATTTACCCGGATTTATTTATTTGAAAATTAATTACAACTCCTACCTAGGCAATCTAAACTTATTACCCGTAAATTCACGTGTCTTTTCCCTTTTAATTTGCTTTATACTTTTACCTAGTGTGAGGGGCAAATTGAAAATGCAAATCTTTTTTTCGTTCTGTTTTATTCTATGACTTGAATTCTAAGACTTCTGACTTCTGCAAAACATTAATCTGCCATTGGAGGACCTTGAAGCTTTGAAACTCATAAATTTGGTTTGTTGAGTTTGTGGTTATTTTGATCCAATTCTGACCGGGTATGTTCGAAATGTTTATTGGAGGATGTGGCTATATTCTGAGTCAATTTGGTGGAGATTTTAGAGTAGATTTTTAAATTTTGAGTTGAAATTGAGTCGAACGGCAAAGAAGACAGATTTGTATTGTATAACAAAAAGGTATGTTATATACTATATTGGTATACAATAATTAATTCAAGAATATATAATTAACTACAATATTATACTACTATTTTTTTAAGGAATGAATCAATCCTCTATATACCAATAATACAATATAAATAATTTTGGTTAATTCAACAGTGTATAATTTATTGCGTTGAATTGCCGAAGAAGAATGTATAATGTATATCAAAATGATATACTATATACTATTTTTGTATACAATTCATTCTAATGATATACTATTATAGTATGCTATATAATGTAATGGTATACTCCTACAGTTAAGGAATGAATGAACCAATCCTCTATATACCAAAATAATACATTATAAATAATTTTGGTTAATTCAATAGTGTATAATTTATTGCGTTGAACTGGCGAAGAAGAATGTATAATGTATACCAAAATGATATACTATATACTATTTTGGTATACAATTCATTCTAATGATATACTATTATAGTATGCTATAGAATGTAACGGTATATTCTTACAGTTAGGTCTTTTGGATTTTTTTGAAATTTTTATTTACAACTGATATTATTTCAGTTTAATAATTGAATTAATTTTTTTTAACTTTTTGCATACAATTGTATACCCTGCTGGTATAGCTATATACGATACTGGTACCATATGTTAGTTAATTATTTTTTTATTGTATTAACTATATTTAATTGGTACACAATTTGATATTTCTTTAGCAATAGTATAAAAAATGAATAATTAAAAAATAGTGAAAACAATAAATAAAATTAGATTATGAAGAGAAAAAGAATATAAAAAAAAGAAACTAAATGAAATTAGAAATGGAAAAAATAAAAAAATAAGAAGAAAACGAGAAAAAAGAAAAGGAGAAAAGAAAGAAAAAAGGGAAAAAGAAAAGAAAAGAAGCACATAAATAAAAGAGAATTGGAGAATAAAGCAAAAATTCTCCACAAAAACTATTATGGGTAGGAAATATAATTAGTTTGATGGGTAGAAAAATAAATGGATAGACAAGGTAAAATAGTTTTATTTTGGTGGATAAGTATGTCATTCTCCCATGCAATGTCAGTTTTGAATATCAGAGGCCCAAAATTGATAATAAGATCCATGTACTAGACTTATCTTATGGTCTAACTCCTTATAAGATAACATGTTACTTTGTTTTTATTTTTTATTATATATATAAAAAATTTCCCTAAGCACATCACCTAGTGAATTTACTTTTTAAAAAAAATTAACACAATTTTGTTTATCATCCTCGTAAGGAAGCAACATCTATGGGCCATCATAGGTGTTTCCTAATTTTTGGATTTGGGGTCGAGAAATTTCGCCCGTCACACTCATGCACATATTTAACATTTTTATTTTTATTTATCATAAGCTTAAAGGAATCCAAAAGGGCATATGGATTTTTGAGGCGCAAGGAGGTTCTACCTTTAAGAGATTGCTCAAGTTTTTAGCAAGATCACTAGCAATAGTTTATTAGTTGATTTTTTTTTTAAATTTTCTAGCTGATATCTTGTACCTGTGTTAAGATCCAATTAAAAAGAGAAGCTTTCCTATCAGAATATTTTTTTCAGGTCTCCAATGCGAAACTATGTACCACCACAAATCCTTGGTGGTATTAGTTGAACCAATTGATGCTATTAAACTTGAAATTTAACTTAATTATCTAATCTTATAAAACAACTAAATAAATATAGTTGGTAAATAAAACCTAAGGTCCCTTTGTATTAGTGTAAGCTTTGATAATGGCGTAGGCATGTTGAGAATCACATGAACCCATGCTGGGCTGACATATTATGATGGCTTTTAAGCTATATACAATTAGATTTTCTCTCGACCCCTCAGGCATGGCATGACAACTGCCAATTTAGCGATAGATTTGGTTGATTAAAATCAGGGACGGCTCTTCCTTAAAGCAGGTAAATGTTTATCCGTAAAATAATATAATTAAATTTATACGTGGTTTATAGACAAGTGAATTAATTTGATCCTAAAATAATAGATGAATTAGACAAATATGTAATACTTAGCCTTGAGATGGAGATAAAATAGCAGAAAAAGTAATTCCGGGAGCAGGGCTTCTGAGGATAATAGCAACGATATCAGTAAACAAGAAGATAAATTTATATTGAGCTTTGAATAGAATGTAGCGTATGTTTGGCAGAAAATTCGTGTCCTTTACAATAATAATAGGGCTCACTATTTATAGCTACACCTAGGGAACAAGGTCCTAGGATCAAGCCCCTCTTCAATGTCAATTATGAGGGCCATTGAAGAATAAGTAACGGCAGGCAGTGAATGTCATATTCCTTATAATAGGTTGTATACTTAACGCTGTAGAATATTTCTCATTAAATACTACCAGGTGGCAGACATTTATTTCATCTTTGTAACTATCATTCTCTCTAGTAACAGATGGGATCGTCGCATTAGGATTCAATTATCTTCTATCTTCGGCTCCACGTGTCACTTCCTCATACGATCATTTAATATAAACATATTTTACCCTATGCAGATAGTCCCCCTGCTTTCTGGTGGCATAACTTTGTTTCACCGGGAAGTTGGTAGAAACACCTCCTTTGGCGGGAAATTTACTGACCCTCGCTTACAAAATTCTGACGTTTGATTAGACGCACGTTTCTACGCATTTAATGCCTCGAACACGCGTCATCCCACGATTTAGCATCACTTTTTCCCTCTATCGAGGTAATTATGGCCACGATTTTAGCCGCATGTACCTTTACTTATACGCATCAACCTCCTTAATTTACACTTCATAATACTCTAAATTTTCTCAAACTTTCTTTATTCAACTCATACTTCGTCTTTAACCTTTCTTTAACTTTATTCTTTGAGAGAAAACCTTTCTTCTAATAAAAAATGGTCTCTTCTTTGAGAAAACCTAGTTAAAAGAATAAAGGTAAAGCTGATGATGTTGTTCCCCCTACGGTGAGTACCATCATCCTAAAGCGTCAAGTTATTGCCAAAGATTTTGAAGAGATGTACCCTCCTGCTCACCCTCGTACGTGGGATATTAGCGTATACCCTTCTTCTATCTGTCCTTTCAGTATCCATGGTGTGAAGGAAGACTCTTACTGTCAAGATTTGGACATTATCACTCCCGACCTGGTGGAGCGGATAACCTTACCCAAGAAATGTTTTACGTATTTTTACACGTATCCCTTTACTTTGGGTGAATTTTCTCTTAGTGGAGAGCTTGACTCCGTCATCGTGGAGTTCTGCTCCGCTACGAAGTGTGCATAGAACAAGTAAGTCCTGCCATGTGGAGGACAATCGTTTGTCTTCCGCGCCTGTGCCAGGAGACAGGAGAAGAGCTATCCCTAGCTCGAGTGGTGAACCTCTATTTCCCCAAGATCTTCCGCGGGGAATGATAAACTTCAGAAAGCATGGACACCATCCTCTGCTATCCAGCGTGGATGATGACAATGACCGTGGGTGGATGAAACGGTTTATTTCAGTCGCCACCAGTGACATCATCCCAGCCACTGCTCCTGCCTTTCCGGAATTAATGGAACCGCACTCGTAAGTTTACAATTTGTTTTTTCTTCTGTTAAAGATCATTCCACATCATTACTGACCCTTCTTCTTTTACCTATTCAGTGACTCGGTGGGTTCCACCTAGGGTTGACAAAATTTTGGACGTTACTACGCCTAAAACTCGCACTTGGAAAGAGTTGTCCCTTAAATACGAGTGGAAGGCCAAAAATCAAGGTAAGTCAAACTCATCTTGCTTTTACCTTTTCATATAAGGAAAATGTTTTATCCTTCTCTCCTATTGAATTCAGGTCTACCCCAGGACTCAGTTGTAGTCCCCGAGGAGGACATTTTGGCTAATCCTACTGATGCGGCGAGGTTGTTGCACGAAGCTTTTACACAGACATGTGTCTCCGGGCCTACTTCTAGTACGAGTGCTTCTTCTCGGAGTCCCCAGCTGGAGAATAAACAACCAAAGAGAATACTTTCCTCCGCGGCCGAGGGGAAAAATAAGAGAGCGAAGAATGCCGCTCCCGAATCGTCTCCGAAAGTTGTGGTGACGAGGCCCACTCCCTTCCTGGGCCGACCATAGACACATGATGATTGAAGATGATGGAGAAGCCTTCAAGGAGGGGTCTTCTCTACATAGAAGACGACGACCTTCCTCAGTTCAACAGATTGCTCAACCTGTTGAGTTGGTTACACCAAACAAGGATGATGCATCGGCGCTATGGGGGAGTTTGAGATGGTGGAAAATGCCAACTCCTACTTCCGGATCCCAGTCGCTGTGCCCGGTACTGTTGATACCCAATTTTTCCCTCATAATATATATATATATATATATATATATATATATATATATATATATATATATATATATATATATATATATATATATATATATATATATATATATTCCAATCCCTAGGATGTAGCTAAGAAACTACTTAGCCCTTCAGCCAATTTCATTCAACACATCCAAAAATACTATGAGTTTATTCTCATAGATACCAAGTCCTGCTTGTTTAAGCCCCATAAAGACAAACAAACCCAATCATATGTCACGCACACTATGGTGTGGATTAACAAAGTAATCTCATAAAAAGAATGGGGAACCCACCCAGCCATATACAAAAAATTTTCTCAGCCTTTTGATCCGCAATTTTACAATTATTATGACTACTAAACATCATGGATGAATGCTTTCACCTTCCAAAACCAACTTGGAATGCATTCGTGATTCATCCTTTGGGGTAAACAATTGGCCTCTGACTTTCCTCAGTGGTTTATACATCAATGGTAGCCTGCATATGGTAATAGAGCTGAAATTCTCCCAGCACCAATAAAGGAATGTTATGACTATTTATGCCACAGATTTTCTAGTGAGCAGCAGATACTCATGCTCCTTCAATTTTCCCACAAATTTCATATCCCATGGATATACTCCCAGAAGTTTTCCTTCCACAAGCTAGAAAGACATAAAGGACTACCATGGTTAGCCCTCCAAGGTCACTACAAGTGGTACAAAATATGGGATTCATCCGATGCCTATGTGCCAGCAGTAGAGAAATGGTTTATGTCTCATCCGCAGTATCTAGGAATAACAGATGCTGCCCAGATATTATTTCTAAAAATCCATTGCAAACGCACAACTAGCTGGTTCCAGCAGCAGGCTTGACTTTATTCAGCAAATAGAAAAAATTTCTTGATTCTCAAGAGTCAAACTCCGGGTCAACAAAACCAAGCATCTTCATCTGACAAATCATCATCATCATTAGAAGAAGAAGACCCTGATTTAATTTTCTGATTTAGCAGAAATTACATCAGCATGACATCGCAATGACATCACAACTGACATCATCTATGACATCAACTAGCACTTGCTCCTAATGACATCATGGATGACATTAGAAAATATTATGTACTTTTTAATTTTTGGCTATAAATAGCCCCCCATATCACTTGTAAGACACACCTTACACTACCACTTGAGAAAAAATTCTCTTCCTCTCTCTCTAGAATTGGTTAGAGCTCTCTCTCTAAGATATTATATGTTTTAAACTTGTATATCAATTTGCCTTTTCAATATCAATCAAGTACTTATTTACTTTACTCTTGCTCATTTTATGTTTCTCTGCATTATGGTCGGTTATACCGCCAAAATTAAATTATCGCATTTAATTTACATGGTTGGCCCTGCCCTATAAATTTTCTTGTTAGCACTTTGATTAACTTTATTCTGCAGGTTTAATTTTCATATTGTTATTAGCTTCCTGTCCTTACATTTATCTATTTTTCCCCTAATCTTTTAAGGGCTTCGCTTCCGGTATATATATATATATATATATATATATATATATATATATATATATATATATATATATATATATATATATATATATATATATATATATATATATACACACACACACACACACTTTCAAAATAGTGCATATGCATCATTATTTGTTTTATAAGCATACAAAAGTATTTTTCATAATTTCCCATAATTTTTAAAGACTTTAAACTAATTTATTTCTGTATTTCATTATATAAATATCTAATAATTATCCTCCAAATTATTTTTATGATGATTTAATCATTTAAACTTATCATTTATATCAACATGAGGTTTTAAATATTTTTCAGTGCATTTTATAATTGCCTTTGCATTTTAGGGCTAATTGCACATTTTTGCAATAATAGCCCATATTAATGTATAACTACATTATTTATGTAGAAAATGAATTTTTTATATTTTTATAATGTTACATAAGTATATTTAAACATTTTAGTGAACAAATTATATTTTTATTATTTATTAATTACTTTTATAAATTATTTATTTACTAAATATTGGGTATTTAAAAACTAGCCTAAAAACCCAGCCGTTTTTGGACCCATTGCTGGCCCAAATCTAACACCTTAGCCCAATAGATCTTAAGCCCAAACCAAACACCCTTTTACAAAACTTGGTCGGTACCCACTTTATACGACCCGACCCATTTAGTTTTAATCCCAGTCGTTGATCTTTCAAGATAAACGACCCTCGTTTATCCGCTCTCTTTAACTACTCAAACCCGCCCAAACCCTACTATATTACCTTAACCCGCCGCCCCTAAATATTCTCTACTCCCTCTTCTTCTCTGAGAAACCCTAGCCGCCGCCTCTCATAACCCTTGCCCTAATCCCTCATCTAATGTGATTTCCCCCTCATCTCCTTACCATATTAGTATGTTTCTGTTATTGGTTGATTATTCAGGATATTACCTACTACATGCCTAAACATGGCAAGTACTACCACTCCGATTATGTTCGATTGACTCCCATCTCTTGAATCTAGATGATATTCCCTCTACACATGGTTATTCTACATCGTGTGAGTCTGATTTTGTTTATATTTTGTTGATTCGTACTTATCCCAAAATTAGAGTTTACAGATTTCTCCAAATCGAACCAAAATTGGTTCAAGTATTTGATTTTGAGTGTTATCTTGTTTATATTCGTCCTATTATGTGAGTTTGATTTTTTGTTTAAATTCTGCCGATTTTTCACTTGCCTTAAAAGTTATGGTTTCCAGATCTTTTCTTTAAATTGATTTACAAATCAATTTGCATGATTATTTACTTTGTTATTTTCTTAAATTATTAGTTTTCCTTGTTTGGTGCTCGATTTTTTCTACTATATAAACCCTTCCCCGACTTCCCTTTAGAGAAGTTTTTGAATCACTATAATCTCACTAGATTTAAAGCTTTACTCTCGTTCATTATCTCGTTCTATACTTTGGTTCTTGGCCGACTGAAAGCCAAGGCCACTAAATTCTTTGGACTTCTATTCTTTCTTGTATTTTCGCTTAACTGGTGAATTACTGAACCTTTGTAATTTTGTTCCTAAGTATGTGCAATTTGCACGTGTCTTCACTTCTCGAGCTCGTTAGTTTAATGATTTTTCTGGGTTGTTTTGTGTGTGATTCTGTTTATTTTACTCCAACTTTTAGGTTTCCTTAACATTTAAATTCATGACGTTGATAGCTCAAAGCATGTCTAAACTTGATTCGAGTAAATTAGATTTTTCTCAAGTCTAATTAGCCAATGTGTTATGAACTACTACTGTTTGTGACCTTTGCACTTGTTAGCATCTCTTTGGTGTTTAATTCTTCTTAAGGTTGTCCATTCTATTATTTGAACATGCACCATCTGCATAATTTGGAATTCCTTTAGTTAATTGGTCTATTAGGTCAAACCTGAATGCTTACACATACTGTATGACATGAGTTTATCTTCCCTTTCTGTTCTGAATCTCTATAATGGCAATCTTGCATATGTAGTATGTTTTAATTCTGTCAAGATCCTATTCTATCAACCATGAATGGTTCCCAGTTAATATACCCCTCAACATGTCTTGGCTCACTTCATTCACAAGTAGTTATCATAATTGTGCTTCCCTATCATGTCCAAATGATGTTCTGCTGCCTGATGTGAAGTTAACATGGCTATGTTATGACAGTAGGGTATATACTTAGCATTATTTGGACCTTTAGGTTTTCACATATTTGGTATTATGTATCTGTGCATGATGATCTTGATCAACCCTACAAGCTGGTTATTTTCCTAACTCTGTCAATATGTGACTGTCTATTTGCTAAATGTTGAACATGTTTCTAAGTCTTTACTAAGCTTGTTTTTAAATCATGTGACTTGTTCGATTATCTGCTCTATATGCTCATTTTGGTCATGTCTGTTTAAATTATAGGTGTATCCCTCAATTCCTGTCTCTCAATATTGGTCCACTCTCTCCTGTGGTTACCATCACCAATTACTCCATAAATCACCTAGATATCATGCCTATAGGTTTAACCTCTTATAATCTATAATCAGTAGGCAACTGCGTAGTCACTTAGAAATCGTATTTTAAAAAATGGCACCTCGCTATGAAACTGTCTGCATATTAAAATATCCAGAATCACATAGAGATCATGTCTATAGGATTCAATGACTATAACTTGTCTAAAATCTGCAACTGTCAAATGCCTAATTTGTTTGCGTGCATTTGTTGTCTAAGTGCGGAGGCTAACCTGAGCCCTTATTTTCTTTTACATGAAAGTCCAACTTGTTTTGTATGTCGCCTAGTTTTATAATTTTTGAGAAACCTAAGTTAAGTCTAGAACCATCCAACATACATGCCCAAATGCCTCATGGACTATATGTAACAACCCGAACGGTCGTTCCATGAGATTTGCCCCTGTTTTCCCTGTTTCTGCCTTATCATGTGTTGTTTAACTCATTTATGTAGTATTAGGTTTGTTGGATCGGGTTCGGAGTGGTCGTGGTAAGAAATGAGACACTTAGTCTCTTAAGATGGTTTAATAGTTGAAAAAGTCAATCGGGAGTTGATTTATAGGTAAATTACCTCAGAATGTGATTTTTATGGCTCAGATAGTTTCGTTAGGTGATTTGGGACTTAGGAGTTTGTTCAAAATATTTTTCGGAGGTCCAGAGTAGAACTATGCTTGAACTAGCGAAATTGAATTTTTGGCGATTTCTGGTCTGCAGTGAAAAATTAGCTATTGGGGTCAGAATGGAATTCTGGAAGTTGGAACAGGTTCGTAGTGTCATTTTGTATGTGTGTGCAATTTTTTAGGTTATTCGGAGGTGATTTGATAGGTTTTGGCATCGAAAATAGAAGTTGAAAGTTCTTAGTCTCATTAAGTTTGAATCCGTGTGTAATTTGGCGTTTTGAAGGTTCGACTAAGTTCGTATGATATTTTGGGATGTGCTAGCATGTTTGGTTGAGGTCCCGAGGACCTCGGGTGAGTTTCGGGTGGTTAACAGATCATTTTTGGACTTTGGTTGATGGTTGGTATCTGCTGGTGTGAGTTTTCTGCATCTGTCAAAAGTCAGGGTGGTTCATCCTCGGGGTGGTTCATCCTCGGAGTGGTTCATCCTTGAGGTGGTTCATCCTCGAGGCGGTTCATCCTCGGGGCGGTTCATCCTCGAGGTGGTTCATAATCGAGGTGGTTCATAGTCGAGGTGGTTCATCTCGGGGTGGTTCATCCTCAGGGTGGTTCATCCTCGGGGTGCTTCATCCTTGAGGTGGTTCATAGTCGAGGTGGTTCATCCTCGAGGTGGTTCATAATCGGGGTGGTACATCCTCGCGGTGGTTTATAATCGAGGGGGTAAAAAATGAGGGCATGATCGAGGCCATGGTCGAGGGCAAGATAGAGGCCATGACCGAGGGTAGGCCGATGGCAGCCTGGATAGAAACTTTAAGTTATAAAATAAGGGGACTTCATCTCATTTTCCATTTTTGACGAATTGGACTTGGTTAGAGGCGATACTTGAGTGATATTTCAAGGAAAACATTGGGGGTAAGTGATTCTTACTTGGTTTTGGCTAAATCCATGATTATGTCTTTAATTTCAACATCTAATTTCTGAGTTGGGCTGAAAAATTTGGGAAAAAGAGGAAGTGGTCTTGAGATGTTTTTTTGAGGTTTTGAATGAGATTTTGTTGTCGGATTTGAGTAAATTTGGTATATATGGACTCATTAGAGGATAAGTATTCTAGTTTAATGATTTTTATCTGATTATGAGACGTGGGCCCGGGGGCCGGGTTTGGCCAATTTCGGGATTTTTGATTAAATTTGATAATTTTCATGTGGGTATTGTTCTTTTATCGCATATTGATGTTATAGTACTGAGTTTTGGTAGATTCAGAGCGATCGGAGGCCGAGTCAAGAGGCAAAGGCATCGCGAGTTAGGATTTTGACCGATTTGAGGTAAGTAACGATTGTAAATCTAGACCTAAGGGTATGAAACCCTGATATTTCGTATTGTTTGGTAAATGAGGTGACGCACATGCTAGGTGACGAGCATGTGGGCGTGTACCGGTAGGGATTGTGACTTGGTACGTCCCGTAGAGACTATTAAGCCACGTATTTAATTTGAAATCATATTATATCCCGTATTTTAGAGATTTATACTATATTTTGGGTTGTACACCATGTTTGGGGCCTTGTGCCGACCTATTTGGACCCTCATGGGCATTTTACTACTATTCTCACACGGTTTTGATAGAAAATATAATATCATTCATGATTTAGATTTATACCTATTCACTATTTACTCCTGTTTATCACTCTGTTTTTAACTAATGAAAGATATTTTTGAGATGAGTCCCCGTGAATTGTACTAAGTTGCTCGAGTGGCTTGTGAAGATGATAACTGAGTGAGGCTGAGAGCCGGATTATGAGGATAGTGATGGGTCGGGCTGCACGCCGCAATGTGTTATATATATATATATATATATATATATATATATATATATATATATATATATATATATATATATATATATATGGATCGGGTTGCACGCCGCAGCGAGATATATATGGATCGGGCTGCACGCCGCAATGAGATATATGTGGATCGGGCTGCACACTGTAGCGAGATATTGGATCGGTCCAGACACCGCAGCGATATAACACTTGGGTTGTAGGAGCCCCTCCGAAGTCTGTACATCCCCAGTGGGCGGAGTCAACTATTTATAGATCGGTCTGTACGCCGTATCGGTTATATACGGTACTTGTTGAGTGAGAGTGCTGAGTGTGAGCATTGACTTATGAGAGTAGAGTCACGAGCGACTGAGAGGCTTGACCAAGAGGCTTCATTTGTGAGTGCCACTGTTCCCGAGGGGCTGATATTTTATGAAACTAATATTTTCAATCTTTTTTACACTCAGCCTCTAATAAAAAATGCCGAGCAAATGTTTTATATGAGACTTTAAACGGAAAATTGGAGTTTTTATGAAATATTCGGAATGTATATTCTTGACTTGATTTATTTATTTCCACTGTTGCATATTATAAGAAATTACATGATTTTATATGCTCGTCACTGCACTCAAGTCTTTAGTTATAATTTTTTCTTACTGAGTTGGCGTACTCACATTACTCCCTGCACCTTGTGTGCAGATTCAGGTACCGGGGCTGTGATAGTCGATCTACCCCATTTGGAGCATTGTTCGGAGATTGTGAGGTAGCTGCTTGGCGTTCGCAGCCTGCCATTTCTCCTTCCTACTCTGTCATTTTACCTTACTTCCTAGACTTGTTGTAGTAAAGAATTAGTATCAGACTGTATCACTTCTTAGATGCTCAAGACGGTTGACTCCAGATGTAGGGAATGTGTTTAGATATTTTGACCATTCTTTATTGTCTTGAAATTCTAAAAAGCGGAAATCATTATGAAATACCGGATAAGTTATGTATTAAATGGAAAACTCTTATGTTATTCTCAGTAAATTGACTATCCTAGTATCACGATAGGCGCCATCATAACCAGTTTAGATTTGGGCTCGTGACAAGTTGGTATCAGAGCCTAGGTTACATAGGACTCACCGGTCATGAGCTGATTCAGTAGAGTCTTGAGGATCGGTGTGGAGACGTCTATACTTATCTTCGGGGGGCTGCAGAACCCTTAGGAAAAATCTCACCTTCTTGAATTCTTGTCGTGTGAATCCCTTTATTCAGCCAAGAGCGTAACTCTTTGAATTTCCTTTCATGTATTTGAATGCACACGTGAGCGCTAGGTATCAGCTGTGCATCGACGACTTGTGATTTCCATGGATGAGGTGCGATATGTGATTTTAGAATGTTGATAATGGGCCAGTCTAGAGGACTTGAGGCTGGGTTTTGTCTTTGGCTTGATTGCCGAGACTTTGATTGTGCGAGCACGTGCATTTGGGACTTATATGTCTGTTTGTATCCTTATTGGTGGGATTTTGTTACTGGATGACTATGTGGCGAGTTTTATTCGATGGTGAGAGGTGTTCAGATTGTTTGATTGTGATAAAAAGAATTGGCTGGATATGTAGCAAGGACTATTGAGTGTTTGACTTCTTTCTTGAGTTGGCATATGGCCTCGAGTTGTGAGTTTATTGAAGGACCTCTCATGTAGTTTAGTTGTGGAAGGAAGTGGATCTTCCTGTTGTGTTATGAGTTTTTTTTGTGATGTCTTTTGGGCTGACCAATGCCCCAGTAGCATTCATGCATTTGATGAACAATGTATTTTAGCCATATTTGGAATCCTTTGTTATTGTGTTCATTGATGACATCCTGGTGTACTATCATATCTAGGAGGAGCATACTCATCATTTAAGGATCGTATTATGGAGATTGAGGGAGGAGGAGCTTTATGCAAAGTTCTCCAAGTGTGAATTTTGGCTTAGTTCAGTAACATTCTTGGGGCACAAGGTGTCTAGTGAGGGTATTCAGGTGGTCAGATGAGTGTGGAGAGAGCTTTCAGAAGCTCAAGATTTCTTTGACTACAACTCGAGTGCTAGTTCTACCATTAGATTCCGGTTCTTATATCGCATATTGTTGTGCCTCGAGGGTAGGCATTGGTTGTGTTTACATACATGAGGATAAAGTGATTGTGTAATAGCTATGGTTTGTGGAAGGGAAAATATGGGTATCGGTTTGAGGTGAACCAGGCAGAGTTATCTCGCGCGGGGTATCCTGAGGTCGTGTGACCCTTATGTTGTTTGTAGCAAGTTCTCTTTTACCAGTAAATGATAAATGTTGCAATTTGAGTTTAGATCGCTTGTGCAAGTTGGAATGACTGTTACAATGGTGAACGTGAGGTTTGCAGATGAATTGATGTATAAGAGGGGTTATGTTATATGAGCTTATGAAAGGTTTATTTGAATCTCATTGTGGTATTGTGATAATGATAGCATATGGGCATTGTTAGTTACTGTTCATCTCAATCGATGACTTTGAGCTAAGTGGGGGAGTCTGCTATTGATAAGTTGATTGTATGGCTAAGTGTCGTATCAGTTTCAATTTAAGGTATACTGGTGAATCGGTTATGACCTGTAAATGTGGAGTTTGAGAATGGTTCTTATGGATTCAAGATGTATATGTAACAATTGGGGGATCCTCAGGATGCGTATTTGGCTAGAAACTGAGGTCTACATTGGATGGTGTCAAGACTTGTGGCATTTCTATATAACTGTAGATTCTACATATCAGTATTAGGAAGGTGAAGGTAATGGCTTTAGATTCGCAGGAAGTCTCTTCAAAATAAGTATTTTGAATGTGGTGCTTTTGGGGATATTTGAGAGACTATTCAGCGACTTATGAGCCTCAGACGGTATTGTTTTATGCTTGGGTCTCGTGTGGTGAGTCTGGGTCAAGAATTGCGGCATTATGGCAAGGGGAAGCATCTACTCGAGGGTAAGTCAGAAGAAACTTGGATAAATGAGACAACTTGGTAGTAGGTCGGATCGACATGGTAAGGGATATGATTAGTTCTTTGGATGTTTTTGAGGTAATGAGTTTTTACAGGTGTCTCTTGGCAATGCTCTTGGGTTTTGGTGACATGCGTAGCTTGGTTGAGTTAGAAGGATTCAGTCCTGACGATTTGGTGTTGTACAAATGGGATTCGGAGAGTTCTTGATGGTTTCTACCACGGTTAGAGATGTATATTTCTTACTAGCATGATGAGCATGTGATGTATAGTGATTTTGCTTCTAGATGGGATAAAATAGAAAGTTCTTGGCTAGTGGGGTACGTAGTTGCTTGTGCCTCGCAAGGGATTATAAAGTTCTCATATTTATCATAGGATGGCATGGTGTAGGCGGTATGTTGTGTAGGGTTGAGATTTGCATGTGTGAGGTCACATTTCAGTTCTGGAAGGAAGGTTATAAATTCTTAAGCAGATGGGAAGTTTCAGATGACTAGGTAGATGGCATAACTAATTTGTGTGACTTGATGAGGGTATACATTTTAAAAAGGGCAATATGTTTTAGTTAAGGGTTCTTCATTGATATTGTAGCGCTCTCTTGTTACTTCGACTGCTGATATTCAAGTTTGCTTGGTTCCCTCTTGGAATGAATGAGTATTAGAGGTGTGTTATATATTCGAGCGGTGCAGTTTGGATCAGATATGGTGATTTGTGCGCTTCATGGACTCCGAGACTTAGAGTTCTCATAAATAGGTTATTTTGTGGTTGTGGACTATGAAAATGCGAGCAAATCTAGTTAGATGTTAGTATGTTCCATGATTAAATTATTATGAACTTTCGGAGAGTTATCTACTTGTTGTGGGTGACCAGAGTTGATTTAGGGTCCATTGGTAGGCCTAGTATGGGTATGTGTTCTACACCGGGTAAGAATTGTTGACTCCGAATTGCTATTGTTGAGGGATATACCATTCGATTTTCATTGACTTTATTTGTGTTCTGTAGTGATCTATTAGTTACCCTTCAGTGTTGCGAGGATTTATGATTGTTGGTTATATGCACATATGGTACAACACTATTTGGCGTTATAGCGCAATTTGAGTAAGGTAGGTAATTGGGTATTGCGGGATTGAGACGTATTAGTTATGTTCTTTGGGGTTCATGTTGCATGGTATCGTCCGATTCCTGGTGGTTATGGCAATGCACTTTGAGTACTTGATGTCGATTGTGCATGGTTATTGATTTTGAGCAAGGTAGCTAGAAGTATTTCATGTGGACCAGCGTTTGGATGGGATCACGTTTTGTAGCTGAGTTAAGTAGAGGTATGATCCTTGGTGTCAGATTCGTGTGTTTTGGTTTTACGATTTCTGCCAAGCTCAGAGCGTGGGGTTTGATGGTACTTGCTAAGCTGGCGGGATAGTCCTCTCGTGTGAATCTTTTCTATGATTTGAGTACGTTAGGATGTTGCTATTGAGTGCACGAGTTGCACAGGTTATGGTTTTGGATTTTTTATTGATGTGTCATGTCATCAGAGTGGTCGTGTTGGATGAGAAGAGGTCGTTGGACCTAAAATGAATATATTAGAAGTGGCTACAACATGGTTGGAAGGATAATATCGGAAGTCGGCATAGAAATCTGCTATAGTTCCTGTCAGAGAAGGGGGGGCTCCATGATTGGCTGATCGGCCGAATGGTTACTAGTTTCTGTGTGTTTCTTTCATCATTGGCAATATAAGAAAGTGTTAGAATTAGGCTTCGCTTGATAAGAGGTTATTTACCGATATTGGGTGGTTTTGAGCAGCTATTGTGATTAGGAGTATTCGTTATGAGTGTTTGAATCATGTGGTATATCATGTGATTACATCTTGGGTAACAGATATGGCTTGATACATCGTGTTCACACTTATTTAGTTTATAGTTGTGGAATTTTGATCTTGTAAATTATTTCAGAAGTGGAAATTTGGTTCTAAAGTTTATGGGTTAGGTTGGATTTCGAAATTTCAGCTATGTTGTGCTATTGTACCTATATGGGATAGGGTGACGTGGGATCACCCCCGGATATGTACATGGTAGGTTACACGGAAATTTTGGTGGTTTTTGGAACAACTCTGGGCACATTCGAGGATGAACATTTGTTTAAGAGGAAGAGAATGTAACGACCCGCTCGGTCGTTTTGTGAGATTTGCCCTATTTTCCCTGTTTCTGCCTTATTATGTGTTGTTTAACTCATTTATGTGCTGTTGGGTCGGTTGGCTCGGGTTCAGAGTGGTTGGGTGAGAAATGAGACACTTAGTCTCTTAAGATGGTTTAAATAGGTAGAAAAGTCAACCAAAAGTTGGCTTATAGGTAAATGACCTCGAAATGTGGTTTTTATGGCTCAGATATCTTCATTAGGTGAATTGGGACTTAGGAGTGTGTTCGGAATGTTTTTCAGAGGTCCGGAGTAGAACTAGGCTTGAATTGGCAAAATTGAGTTTTTGGCAATTTTCAGTCTGCAGTGAAAAATTAGCTATTGGGGTCAGAATGGAATTCTGAATGTTGGAACAAGTTTGTAGTGTCATTTTGGATGTGTGTGCAAATTTTCAGGTCATTCGGAGGTGATTTGATAGGTTTCGGCATAAAAAATAGAAGTTGGAAGTTCTTAGTCTCATTAAGTTTGAATCCGTGTGTAATTTGGTATTTTGATGCTTTTTTAGTGTTTTGAAGGTTCGAATAAGTTCGTATGATGTCTTGGGATGTGTTGGCATGTTTGGTTGAGGTCCCTAGGGCGTCGGGTGAGTCTCGGGTGGTTAACGGATCATTTTTGGACTTTGGTTGATGGCTGGTATCTGCTGGTGTTAGTTTTCTGGGTTTTTCTACATCTGTCAAAAATTAGGGTGGTTCATAACCGGGGTGGTTCATCCTCGGGGTGGTTCATCCTCGAGGTGGTTCATCCTCGGGTTGGTTCATCCTCGAGGTGGCTCATCCTTGAGGTGGTTCATAATCGAGGTGGTTTATCCTGGGGGTGGTTCATCCTCGGAGTGGTTCATCCTCGAGGTGGTTCATCCTCGGGGTGGTTCATCCTCGTGGTGGTTCATAATCGAGGGTGTCAAAATTGAGGGTATGATCGAGGCCATGGTCGAGGGAGAGATCGAGGCCATGACCGAGGGTAGGTCGAGGGCAGCCTGGACAGAAACTTTAAGTTATAAAATAAGGGGACTTCATCCCATTTTCCATTTTTGAAGAATTGGAGCTTAGATAGAGGCGATTCTTGAGAGATATTTCAAGTTATGACCTGTAAATGTGGAGTTTGAGAATGGTTCTTATGGATTCAAGATGTATATGTAACAATTGGGGGATCCTCAGAATGTGTATTTGGCTAGAAAATGAGGTCTACGTTGGATGGTGTCAAGATTTGTGGCATTTCTATATAATTATGGATTCTACATATCAGTATTAGGAAGGTGAATGTAATGGCTTTAGATTCGCAGGAAGTCTCTTCAGGGTAAGTATTTTGAATGTGGTGCTTTTTGGGATATTTGAGAGAGTATTCAGCGGCTTATGAGCCTCAGACGGTATGGTTTTATGCTTGGGTCTCGTGTGGTGAGTCTGGATCAAGAATTGTGGCATTATGGCAAAGGGAAGAACTACTCGAGGGTAAGTCAGAAGGAACTTGGATAAATAAGACAACTTGGTAGTAGGTGAGATTGGCATGGTAAGGGATATGATTATTTCTTTGGGTGTTTTTGAGGTAATGAGTTTTTACAGGTGTCTCTTGGCAATGCTCTTGGGTTTTGGTGACATGGATAACTTGGTCGAGTTAGAAGGATTCAGTCTTAACGGTTTGGTGTCGTACAAATGGGATTCAGAGAGTTCTTGATGGTTTCTACCACGGCTAGAGATGTATATTTTTTACTAGCATGAGGAGCATATGATGTATAGTGATTTTGCTTCTAGATGAGATAAAATAGAAAGTTCTTGGCTAGTGGGGTACGTAGTTGCTTGTGGCTCGCATGGGATTATGAAGTTCTCATATTTATCATAGGATGGCATGGTGTAGGCGGTATGTTGTGTAGGGTTGAGATTTGCATGTGTGAGGTCACCGTTCAGTTCTGGAAGGAAGGTCATAAATTCTTAGGCAGCATGGGCAGTTTCAGATGACTAGGTAGATGACATAACTAATTGGTGTGACTTGATGAGGGTATACATTTTAGAAAGGGCAATGTATTTGAGTTAAGGGTGCTTCATTGGTATTGTGGCGCTTTGTTGTTAGATCGACTGCTGATATTCAAGTTTTCTTGGTTCCCTCATGGAATGAATGAGTACTAGAGGTGTGTTATATATTTGAGCGGTGCAGTTGGGATCAGATATGGTGATTTGTGCGCCTCAAGGACTTCGAGACTTAGAGTTCTCATAAACAGGTTATTTTGTGGTTGTGGACTATGAAGGTGCAAGCAAAGCTAGTCAGATGTTAGTATGTGCCATGATTAAATTATTATGAACTTTCAGAGAGTTATCTATCTATTGCGGGTGACCAGAGTTGATTTAGGGTCCATTGGTAGGCCCAGTATGGGTGTGTGTTCTACACCGTGCCAGAATTGTTGACTCTGAATTGCTATTGTTGAGGGATATACCATTCGATTGTCATTGACTTTATTCGTGTTCTGTAGTGATCTATGAATTACCCTTCAGTGTTGCAAGGAGTTATAATTGTTAGTTATATGCGCATATGGTGCGGATCTAGTTGGGCATTATAACACGATTTAAGTATGGTAAGTAATTGGGATTGCAGGATTGAGACGTATTATTTATGTTCTTTGGGGTTCATGTGGCATGGTATCGTCCGATTCCCCGTGGTTACGACAATGCACTTTGAGTACTTGATGTCGATTTTGCATGGTTATTGATTTTGTGCAAGGTAGCCGGAAGTATTTCATGTGGACCAGCGTTTGGATGGGATCACAATGTGTAGCTGAGTTAAGTAGAGGTATGATCCCTGGTTTCATGATTTTTATCGGATTACGAGACGTGGGCCCGGGGGCCGGGTTTGGGCAATTTCGGGATTTTTGATTAAATTTTATAATTTTCGCGTAGGTTTTGTTCTTTTATCGCATATTGATGTTATAGTACTTATTTTTGGTACATTCGGAGCGACCGGAGGCTGAGTCAAGACGCAAAGGCATCGGCACTTAGGATTTTGGCCGGTTTGAGGTAAGTAACGATTGTAAATCTAGACCTGAGGGTATGAAACTCCGGTATTTCGTATTGTTTTGGTAAATGAAGTGACACACATGCTAGGTGACGAGCGTCTGGGTGTGCACCAGTAGGGATTGTTACTTGGTCCGTCCCGAAAGACTATTAAGTCGCGTATTTGATTTGAAATCATATTATATCCCGTATTTTAGAGATTTATACTATATTTTGAGATGTATGCCATATTTGGGGCCTTGTGCCGACCTGTTTGGATCCTCAAGGGTATTTAACTACTATCCTCACACTGTTTTGATAGAAAATATAATATCAGTCATGATTTAGATTTATACCTATTCACTGTTTATTCCTGTTTATTACTCTATTTTTAAATAATGAAAGATGTTTTTGGGCTGAGTCCCCTTGAATTGTACTGACTTGCCCGAGTGGCTTGTGAGGATGATGGCTGAGTGACGCCGACAACCGGATTGTGAGAATAGTGATGGACCGAGATACACGCCGCAGCGTTTATATATATATATATATATATGTATATATATATATATACACACACACACACACATATATATATATATACACACACACACACACACATATATATATATACACACACACACACACACACACACACACACACACATATATATATATATACTGGCTGCACGCTGCAGCGAGATATATATGGATCTGGCTGCACGCCGCAGCGAGATATATATGGATCTGGCTGCGCGCCGCAACGAGATATATGTGGATCGGGTAGCGCGCCGTAGCGAGATATTGGATCGAGCTGCATGGTGCAATGATATAGAGCTTGGGCTCTAGGAGCCCCTCTGGAGTCTGTACACCCTAGTGAGCGTAGGCGACTATTTATGGATCGGGCTGCACGCCGCAACAGTAATATATGGTACCTGTTGAGTGAGAGTGCTGAGTGTGAGCATTGACTTATGAGAGTAGAGTCACGAGTGACTGGGAGGCTTGCCCAAGAGGCTTCATTTGTGAGTGACACTGTGCCCGGGGGCTGATATTTTATGAAACTACTATTTTCACTCTTGTTTACACTGAGCCTCTAATGAAAAATGCTAGAAAATGTTTTATATGAGACTTTAAACGGAAAACTGGAGTTTTTATGAAATATTCAGAATGTATATTCCTGACTTGATTTATTTATTTCCACTGTTGTTTATTATATGAACTTACATGATTTTTATATGCTCATCAGTGCACTCAAGTCTTTAGTTATAATTGTTACTTACTGAGTTGGCGTACTCACGTTACTCCCTGTACCTTGTGTGCAGATTCAGGCACTGGGGCTGAGCGATAGTCGATCTACCCCATTTGGAGCATTGTTCGGAGATTGTGAGGTAGCTGCTCGGCGTACGCAACCTGCCCTTTTTCCTTCCTATTCTGTCATTTTACCTTACTTCCTAGACTAGTTGTATAAAGAAATAGTATTAGACTGTATCGCTTCTTAGATGCTCAAGACGGTTGACTCCTGGTGTTGGGGTTGTCTTTAGATATTTTGACCATTCTTTATTGTCTTGAAATGCTAAAAAGCGAAAATTATTATGAAATATCGGATAATTTATGTATTAAATGGAAAAATCTTATGTTATTCTCAGTAAATTGGTTAGCCTAGTATCACGATAGGCGCCATCATGGCCAGTTTAGATTTGGGGTCATGACACTATAGACATGGGATGGGTAGTGCACGCATAAGGTACGATTTAGAATCAATTAGTACGCTTTAGGTAAATAACTTAAAGATAATAATCGGGTAGCAAGAGATGATTGTCTGTGCCCGCGAAATAATACGAGTAACACCCCACATCGAGGGAGTTACGAAGTATTATTTATGTTGCATGGGGTGATCCTTTAGGCTAAAAATCTTAGGACCCCCCACCTCTCCCTAAAACCAATTGTCTTGTTTATTTGCCCAATTTTATCTTTCCTCTTTATTTGGACTAATTCATATAATTTGAGATCGACCGGGACCCACTGTTGTGGACCTCGAGGAATGCCTAACACCTTCTCCTCGAGGTAATTTTTTCCCTTACCCGATCTTTGGTGATGCAAAGTGGTTAAACCAGTGTTACATGCAAATAGGTACCCTAACGCACCTCAAACCCGTTAGGTGGTGACTCTCTCCTTCAACACCCTTCCTTAAAAGAGTTGTCATGTGTCGAAACCTGATTTCGCGAGAAAAAGAGGCGCGACAGCATGGAGACTCAGCTGGTGATATTTTTAGGCTCTTACCATAGCAAACTTGGTCTTTATGAATTAGTCTTCTCTAATAAGCGTGTCTTTATTTTTTTGCTATTACATGAATATTCCGCTCCTGTTTCCCTTTTATTGCTACATGCACATACTTTCCCTATTTTCCCTTTCTGTGAATTCGTATTAATATGCAAATCTTTGCCTAAGTTGGTTACAATATGCGTTTTCCCTTTATTTTCCAGACATGTTCACTTGCTTTGAATCATTTTTAAATTTGCTATATCATGTCTCTCCCCATCCCTACCCTTTGTTTGCTTTATTGCAATTCTTTCGCATTGCACGAACTAACTTCCTCCTTATAAATCTATCTTTTTATGTTTTTACGTTCCATTTAATACTGCATTTACTACCTTCATCATGTAGAATACTTGACAATGTGTTGTTTTATCTTCACATGAAGCATGCTCCACATCATATTCCACTCGTGCATTATTAATACCCTAGCGGTGCTTGATGAGTGTCCGTGCTCTTCTTAAATCACCCTTTTAAATTTGGAAAAGCTTATTTGCAGTAAAACTAGTCGATCAGCGGTGCAATCGATGGTTCCATGCCTTTCCCTCTCAAGTTGTCCACTTGAGGGTACCGGTCTAAACTCTTCTAGAAACCCTCACTCTAATATTAACTATGCATGCATCATGTCTAAACCTAGTATGGGTTAGAACGCTGTACAAATTTGTAACTCTCTAAGGCAAGCCTTTTCCAAAGCCCGTCGGGATTTCCATAATCCCAATGGGTAAAATCATGATGTGTGCATTATTTGGAGAAAACTTGCCGATATGCTAATCATTAATGTGTAAATAGTCGAATCCAGATGGGGAAAGGGCTAACTTTATTTGTTTTGTAGAAATGAGGCACGAAGTTCCCAAGTTCGACATGGTTCAAAGTATCCCACCTTTGTTGCAAGATTTGTGGGAAAATCTCTCTCTAAGTGACAAAAACCATGTAAAAAGAGTGCTCGGGAATTTACCTTCCTTATTAGATATTCAGCCAAACAATGTACTGATTGAGACTGCTACTATGTTCTACGATGAGAAGAGGGCCGTCTTCCATTTTGGTGATATAGAAATGACTCCCCTTCTAGAGGAAATAAGAGGCTTTACTGGGCTCCCATGGGATAGACCTGGTTTGTTGGTACCGGAAAATACTACTTCTCGAAGCTTTCTAAAGAGGATGGGTTTCAGGAAAAATGATGAGTTAGTCTATCTGAAGAAATATTACATGCCATTCGGTTTTCTTTACGAGCTTTATGGGCACAACAAGTCCTATTACCTTTATCATGATGAGTTTGCCATCACTTCTTTGGGTTGGACTCACCGTCGGGTGTTTGTATTCATTGTCTGTTTTCTGGGGATGCTGATATTCCTGATACAAGGAGAAAGGATCCACACTCGCCTAGCAATGGTCACTAAGACCCTAATGGAAGGAATTGAGGGGCAAACTTACACTATTATCCCAATGATCGTGGCTGAGATGTACCGAGCCTTAGACCGTTGCAAAAAAAGATATAGGCATTTTGAGGATTGCAATCTGTTGCTGCAAATATGGCTGTTAGAACACCTTCAGAGAGGACAATACTTTCAAGAGTTTTCACGGCGACCATGGAATGACCACATAGCTTATCACCATCCGAAGATAATGACTTTTATCCTAGGCAGGTTTGCAAAATCGGGAAACGCTGTGAGCTGGGTACATTTCTTTAGTAATTTGACTGATGACAAAGTAAATTGGATGTTCGAATGGTTCCCTAGTAGTGAATTCATCATCAGGTCGAGAGATGTTCCCCATCTAGTGATAATTGGATTAATGGGTATCTATCCTTATGCTCCTATCAGAGTCATGAGGCAAGCTGGGAGGAAACAGGTCATACCACGAGTTTCCAAAATGGTTCATTAAAAAGTAGAATTCCAAGGGAATGCCATTCCATTTAAGTTTGAGGCATAACGCATGTGGCATCTAAAGATTGTTGTAGAAAAGGATACTATCGAGCCATATCAGTATCATGCCGGTCATGTGTGATTCTACCCATCATGGTTGGACGATGACATAGCAGGAGAGGTCAAGCCAGGGGTTGATTTGAGAAATAGGGTCATAGACGATGTTGCTGAGGCGCAAGTCAAATACAGGAGGTTGCGAAAAAGGGTTTTTGAATTTGAGGCCAGACATTTGGAAAAACACAAAGTGGACATGGAAGCAATCAACGAATGGAGAGGAATCTCTACCAAATCAGCTGAGAGGTTGGAGTATTTGGAGCAGGGTTTGATGAAACTTGAGGGGAAGATGAGGAAAAGAGTTTTGGATTATCAGAATGTAGAGGGCAATGAAGGAGGACATCTAGCAAGGGCATATCTGCTGTTGGACATGCGTGACCTGGGGAATATGATTGATGGGGCTAAGAAGGCCAATCTTGGAGAAGGTCCCTGATCGGTTCCAACCCTACGCCATTATATAGTAGTGAGGAATGGTCGATGCAGTTTTACCCGACAAGGTCGGGATCTATTTCCACAGGGAGTTAATTTGGCTTGGATTTGGGTATCTAACTAATCTAGATGCATGGGTTGTTCCTAATTTCACTTCCAAACATTTTTGTGATTGATTCTATTCTAATTTTTATATTGTTGTATGCTAAGAGTAAACTAAGTACAATATTTTTGGTGAAAGTTTTCAAGTTTTAAAAGGCACTAGGGAAGTGACTTCTGCATAGGTGAGTATCTAATGGGTATCAGGAATCTAGGACAAGATTGTTATGATTGGGGCCGTGATATAACCATCACACAAAAGTTCTCACTCTATACCTCTCGATAGTTTGAGTGATTTTTCCCGATTTGGTTTTCTCATGCCCAAATGGGTGTTCATGCAATGCAAGTGAAATTGGCTCAAGTCGGGTTTTACTATCTCCAGGTTTAACCCTTTAATTGGAGCTATCAATCTCTTGAATTCACTCCAATTCCTTGTTAGCCTAATTTTCCTAGACTTAGTCCCTCTTTCTCAAGAAGAGCCTAAGTCACAAAGGCATGATTCAGTGTTTGCAACTACTAATTCTATAATTAAACCATGAATTAGGCTAAATATCAATAACCTATATACAATTAAGCCCTAAAATTCAAGACCCATTAAATACCCACACTAGGGTTGGGTCACAACCTTAGCTACGGGGTCTAGCTACTCATAATAATAGCAAAAATCAAAGATAAAGATGAAATATAAGCCATAATATTAAATTGAAAGATGAAATTCTAAAGTTTTAATGTAAATCTACTCTAAAATTGCCCAAAATGGGAGAACCAGTGGTTTCACATACGCAGCTAAACTAAAATTAACCTAAAATTGTCAAAAAGCTCTATTTATACTAAGATGAAATTTTCGAACAAAAATGCCTCTACAGAGGATTCACGGACGCGTAATTCTAACCGCATCCACGCTTGAGCTTTAGCGGCCGCTTAATAGTGAGCACGGTCTGCGTTTCTTCAATTATGTGCTTGAATTGGGCTTAGTTTCATGTATCACGTAATATTGACCGCGTCCGCGTGAGCTTCCTTCATGGCCGCGTAATTTAGACGCTGACCACGTTCTTCATTTAAGCCTGAGTTGTAAAGTGTTTGAACCCTGAATCACGATCTCAGCGTAATAACCGTAGTGGCTGTGTCAGGGATTTCACGGCCGCAATTTTCCATCACGGTCAGCGTTGAGTCTTGTGCTCAAAAGCAGCCTCTCTGAACCTCACTCTTGCGGGCCGCATATTTATTGCCGCCTTAGCATTGGTCCTTACGCGACCACGCTTTTCTACTACTCTCAGCACTCTTGTTCCCAGCCTTGGATTTGTGCAAGTTTGACTCGTTCATGAGTTGATTATGGCTTCTTTGCCTCATTTTGAACAAACCCTGCAAACAAGTACATTAAGTTAGTTTTAGGGAATACCTTTACGCATTTTAACCCAAAACCTAAGTAAAAGAGAGAAAATAATAGGCTAAAATCTCTACTTATCAACTCCCCCAAACTTAAGCTTTTGCTTGTCCTCAAGCAAACAAGGTAATTCACACCTCTGCAAGAAAAAGAAAGAAAAATTTCAGCAGTCCTAAGGTGACTTCATCAAGCATCAATTGGGACTAACAATTACCCTCAACACAAATGCATTATCAACAATATCATGCTATGACCTTTTGAGTTCCATAGTTTTAATGTGACGCAAGAGCATCAAGAGTTGACTCAATTCATCAATGAAGCTACCTCTCTCACGTAGGGCATTGTGGATCCCAGACTTCTCCTCCTCCTTTAGCAAATCTCACTTTTTAGAATACATCAATAAAATCAAGGATTGTAAAGAAGTGCGCTCATCACTCTCAAAAGAATGCCATAAGTCCGACCCTATGTACTATAGGCTTGCCCCTTATGTAAATCACCACTAATGTAAGCTCACTCAACCTGAAATCATATAGGGCCTAAGCGGAATGTAATGAAGGCTTTTGGATCAAGGTAGGTCATAACGAACTATGATGGGTTCATCTTTTATTAAGCACTCCATTTTCTCATTTCGGCTCATACCTTATTGACTCTTTGAGTCAGTTTCTTCTTCCTTAGGGGAACTAGAGAGACACATTGTCACTCTTTCTTACTCATGACGATCATTTTCTCCTTTTCTCATCATTCCATTCGTTTCAACATTGTTCTCTTTGAATCCCTTCAACCTTTTCTTTCTTTTTGACATATTTCTTTTTAGATTTTCATCCTTTTATTTGCCTTTCTTTCTCATAAATTCTTTTTGTTCTTTGAACCTTTCATTACATCAAGTTCCCCGTCCCTCCTATCACGCCCCAAACCTAGGGAGGCGTGGCTGGCACCCGGTGTCGCACTGGCCCGAGCGAACCATTCTTCAACTCATGATCATTCAACCAAATCTAGAACATACATAGGTCAAGTTAGATGAACTCATTCCTTTCGTAACTATCATGGGTCTACATGGCCACAACTCATAATGTACAATTGTAGGTGGAAAACACTGTATCAATAAACTATCATTCTTAAAACATAAATACATATGGGCCGGCAAGGCCTCTGACATACTGTACAAAATGAACCTTTACCTACAAAGCCTCTAAGATTATTTGACATCATATAGGACAGGGTACCGCCTACCCATAAGTTTGCAGAAAAATTTTGTCACTATGACTCATAGACTCGGCTACACTCCGAATGAGGTGGAGTCTTACCGATCCTGCTGAAGCCAATCTCATCTACCATGAGGGATCGACAATCTGATTATCTATACCTACAGGCATGAAAGTAACATCCCCAACAAAAGTATGTCAGTACAAATAATGTACCGAGTATGTAAGGAAGAATTGAAACGTAACAATAAGTCAACATTAATTAAAGACATATAAGAATCAACTTGAATCTCTGAAGTTCCACCGTATATGCATACTTATACTTATATATATAATACTTCTATTTGAATCTATTATCCATATCGTATGATGCATGACTGCCCAACTGATCAGTGGTAACAGTCCAACCGGCCATAGCGCGATGGTAAATGCATGACTGCCCAAGCGGCCATAGCTCGGTGGTAAATGTGTATACATGACTTCCCAGTGGTAAATAATGATACATAACTGCCCAACCGATTGTAACTGCCCGACCGGACGTAGCTCGGTTGTAAATGTATGACTGCCCGACCGGTCGTAGCTTGGTGGTAAATGAAGATGCATGAAGATCCGTTTCATTTACAAACATTAAAATCTCTATCATATACCTCAATAGCGACTTAGAAACATACTTAGACATGCTTGAATATCACTTTACACGAATGAATAACATAGACATCCTTAACTGCTAAGAGTAACACCAATTATGGAATAACATTTCATTTACGTATCGTTGCTTGGATCATGCCAAAAGAAAGATGGATTAGCCTTAACATATCTGAGCCAATTATCTTGACAATCGTTCCAACACACGAGTTGTAAAAGACCTTTTATAAATACATTAGTGAACTGTTATGATGATTTTCAGAGCAGGTGCTCATCACCAATGTAATACAAATACTATAATCAGCATATGTATAAGATAGGATATGGTTAAATCTTAATTACTGTCAATAAAAAAATCTATTTCTAGGAGATCTTCTACAAGGTCTAAAGAACATCCAAGAAGAGAGCTTATAGCACCAACAAACGATAGATCATACAATCTCCTTTGAGAAAGATTGGCCATCCTTTGCATAAATGAGACCAACTTTGAATTAGGAGGAATTTATTACATGTTAATAGGAAAGGTATCTGATCTCTTTTCTATTCTATGTCCAAATGACACCAACTTTGAATTAGGATGAATGTCTTACACGTTAGATAGCCACCTCAGCTCATATGACTACTTAGTCATATGTATTAATAATGGCTTATTGCCACGTGGGGATGGGGTGGTAAATGTTAATCTTTATCCACTTATTAGGTAATTAGGTAGTTTCATGTTACCCGGTAATTAATCAATTACCCGCATAATTAAGAATTGTCTGAAATTAATTAAAATTCTACTTATTTTTAATACACTCTATACACCGTATTATTAAAGTCACGTGGTACCATATAAAATCAATACATATACGGGTGCAAATTGAAGAGTCAAGCTCGTTGTCTCGTAGATTTTTTTATTTGGGATACGGATAGGAGTACAATAATATGGTGCTTAAAATTATGTCCAACTCCAACATTAGATCTCTTAAAATGTAACTACAAATATCATGCCTAAGAAGATATGTGAATATGAATTTTCCAGAAATATGGGGCGAGGAAGGACAATTTAACTTTCAGTAAAAGTGTAACTAAGAAAGTTTGCATTTCTAACAAATAAACTTGCTAGTTATGTTTTAAACGTTCATAAGGATAGTACTAGCCTAATGTTATTTTTTTTTTACTTAATTTTGAAAAGTTGTAAAACTTTCGGGGTCTTGTGATAACATAGTCACAAATCCTCTAAAATCTCATGAATGGTCTTAATCCCTTCAAGATCATATGGATTACTACACCTTATCTTAATATTAAAGTATGGGGTGTAGCATCTCCCCCAAACATATGATTTTGCCTATTGTTCAGCATGAATGCTAAGAAAATATTGGGTGCCAAGAGAGGGTCATCGTAAAACGGATAAAGGCTTGTAATGTGGCTATTGAATTAAAAAGGTTTAGGCTCAAAAAGGGTTAATTAAGGATATCGTATTGGTAGGCTATGAAAGCTCTCAAAGTTCAAATGGGACCAATGAGAGCCTACAATCACTTCTCAAGTTGAGCTACACTTAGAATTTTGCCTAGACAAACATTCAGGGCAAGTTCTACACTTATTTGCACGGGACTTGGACTTGCAATTCAATACCTCACCTCTCAAGCTACCACATTGTTAAAGAGAACAGAGTTGAGGGACCACAACAACCCTAGCTAAGATTGAAGATCACATATGGCTCACAAAAACCACTTGATGATAGTTTAATCACCTCAAGAGTCTAAAGGTCATAAATAGAACTATTCTTGTCAACCAACTTGTCTCTAACCATGAGGTCGAAGGTAAATGTGTTAGTACCAAGTAAAGCCTACTTGAGACACTTTTATTCATTACTACTATATATATAAAAAAAAGAAAAATAGACCCAATCCCTTAAGAAGGTTGTCACGCCATCCATCGTTGGGAAGAGCCACCCGGTTCACACAATATCTATATTTGGAACGAACCGTGGCATTAAGAAAACCAAAGACTTATTGATCATGCAGAAATGTAAAAAGAAGCTACAAACTCAAAAAGAAGCTACTTAAGGAAATACGAAACTAAGCTATTAAGGATATCTTATTTTGGTTGTCCAATATCTTCTTTTGGTTGGCTAGAAGCTCTCTCAATAAATCCCCCACTGATGGAGGCATCTGAAGATGTGTTGGAGCTACCTATGCTGCGACTGCACTGGATAAGGCATATAGCTTTGATGTAGCTACCTGCATCTAGTTGTTTATGCTGGATAGAGTCTGATTAACCTACAATGCAGTCTGAGGGCAAGGTTAGGAGGAAGGCACAGATAATGGGGTAGAGGCAGATGGCCCGGATGGTGGAGGCGGCATAGCAGTAGAAGAACCTTCAGCTGTGGAAGGCTCGGACCCAGTAGTCACTACCCTTGGCTCTTCAAACTGGCCAGTGGAGGTAGTGGCTTTGCCTTTGAACTTGGGGCTGTCTGCTCTCTGAAGGCTGTACCATGAGAAGGGCCTTTTTGGCCTCATCTTTTTTTGTCAAAATCCTTCCCTTCTACCTCTTGGTCCTCTAAATACATGGTGAGAAAGTTTGGATAGGGGTATGATCTTTCTTCCTCCCCAATAGCTTTGGTGATGATTCTGGCCATAAGATTTCCCACATTTATCGGGTACACCGCCATGATAGAAGCCACAACAATTTCCCGACAGACTGGGATATCACTATCATGCTGGGATGGGTCTAGCCGGCGGCAAACAATGGTGCACCACCCTCTTGCTTCAAAGCTTAAAGTGTTTCTAGCAATTTGGACCCCAGGTGTAAGCCAAGCTGATGTTTTCCCTGGGATGTCTATCACCTCTGCAAGCCATGGACGAGCTACCTCATCTAGTGCCACCTTCTCCAAGTATAGAGATTCGTCCACATCATCGAACCCGGCATATGTGTTCAGTGTCTTGCCATCAAACCGTATTTTCTTGTTCCGTACCTTAGTCACATAGGTTCCCTTTTTGATGTGGGCAACATTGGCGTAGAATTATTTGACTAGGTACTCATTAACCTCCGACAGCTTGCTTGTGAAGAATTTCCACCCCACTCTTTCATCAAATTGCTTCTTCACATTGTGATTTTGGGGTAGAAGATCTCTTTCTATGAACTGCCTCTCGAGGGTGAGCGACCTTTGTGGCCACCATTACCGGAACTTTTGGTAGGATTTCTCACTGAAAAACCTATCTTGCCATACTGCAGTCTTTCTTGATCTAACCAAACCCCCTACCTGGGTATCACCTCCTCTCCCGTCATCCGGAACATCTTCTTCATCAAGATTTATAGGAACAACTGTTGTTGAGGCCGGAGTTGCAGCAGGCGGAGTAGATGGTGTTGAAGTTTCAGTACCTTCTTCTGAGCCATCAGACGACTCAGACAAAGAGGTAGATTCATTGACGAGGCATTAGGGTTGTGAATGGGCCTCTTGTTGAGGTTGTGCAGCTTCCCTTTCAGAAATCTCCCATGATGGGAGGTACTCACTAGTATCAGATGAGTCGGGAGTGGGTGGTCTAAGGGTTTGCTTCTTGCCAATGACCCTTTGAGGTGCGAAGGGTGCAATATGTTTCCCTCTACCCCCGCCTGGGGAGGATTCTCCCCTCCCTTGCGATTTTTCAGAACCACCGCGAGATCGCACCATTATCTGCATACACAATTAGTGAAAGAGCATTAACATTGTAGTTCCATGTATCATTAAATAAATGCAATTGAAATTCAACAATGATTCCCAAAATAGTGCACCGCGGACCGCAAAAAAAAAATGGCGCGGCCACAGAAGGTCCATCGCGGACCGCATAAAAAGGAGTGTGACCGTGACCACGACCGTGAAAGAGTTAGAATCAGACTACCAACTCTCTGAAGATGGACTTCCGCTGACCGCGAAATAATGGGAGCGGACGTGAATGAAAAAACGCGGGCTGCGTAAAAGTAAATGCAGCCGCGAAACCAATTGGTAAACTCTCTGAAGCTCATGAACGTGGACCGCGAAATTATGGACGCGGCCACGTAAAGTCAACCGCGGACAGCGGAAAAATCAGCACGTCTGCGAACTCTCATAAAATCATGAACGCAGACCGCGTAAAATGGACCGTGGACCGCAGAGTTCAACCCTAATGGGTACTGATGAATAATCTAAACTTAGGATTTTCACTAAGCGCAAAAATTTGTTCAATTATAAGGCATAGTTAATAACCCTATCCCCCATTAGGCATTAAACAGTACCCACATGAATGTTTAGCATCAATTTGAGAACATGGCAAGTAATTAACCCTAATTAAAGAGAAAAAGTAAAATAAAGAGGAAAGAAAGGAAAAAATTAAAATCAAATCATGGATTTGAACATACCAGTTGTAAAATTGTAGTAGAGATTTACTGTTGATTAGTAAGATGAGATTTAATTTCAAAGAAGAGGAGGACAAAACAGTGCTCTACTTTTGCTGAGAGTTCGAGGGTCGAAAAAGGTAAAAGTCCTAAGGATGTTCTATTTATACCAAAAGAATGGGGACACACCGACTTACCTGAGCGCGGTCCGCGGAATTCCACCATGGTCCGTGCTTTTACTGCTTTGAGTGTCTGCTTCAATTTCCAACGCGTTGGGAGCGGAAAAACGAGCGTGACCACAAAAGATCAATGCGGACCGCGAAATTACGAACACGGACGCGAATACAACTTCATAGAGTTGGCATTCTGGGCTTTTTAAGTCCGCTTCCGGTGAGAATTTTTCCCAGCCAAAGTTCTGCACTGCACACACAATTCCTACACAAACTTCAAAACCAGTTAGTTCAAAACAAAGCCTAATCTAAGAAGAAAATTAAAACGAAAGAAACTTGCCTTAGGAAAAATTGGTTCAACTTGTCCACTGGCCTGGGGGTGATAAGGGGTTGACACCTTATGGTTGACACCATACTTTGAAAGTAAATTTTCGAAGGCCTTGTTGCATAAATGAGAAGCCCCATCACTGATGATCGCCCTAGGAGTGCCAAACCTTGTGAAGATGTTTTTCTTTAAGAATTCCACCACACTCCTTGCTTCATTGTTGGGCAAAGCCACATCTTCAACCCACTTGGAAACATAAGTAATATCAACCAGAATGTAAGTGTTACCACAAGAAATCACAAATGGCCCCTTGAAGTCTATGCCCCACACGTCAAAAATGTCAATTTCAAGAATAGTGGTAAGTGGCATTTCATCCTTCTTGGAGATTCCCCCAACTCTCTGTCATTCATCACACGTCTTGACAAGCTCACTTGCATCTTTATACAGTGTTGGCCAATAAAATCCACAACTAAGAACCTTGGAAACAGTTCACACCCCACCATCATGACCACCGTATGGTGATGAATGGAAAGCATAAAAAATACTCATGTTCTCCTCTTCCATGACACATCTACGACACCGCCATTACAAATCTTGCACAATTAGGGCTCATCCCAATAATAATCTAAGTTGTCCCATTTGAGTTTCTTCCTTCGGTTAGAAGAGAGCTCACTTGGGACAATGCCTATCACAATAAAATTAGCAACATCCGCGAACCAAGGCATACTATTCAAAGACACGGAGATGAGTTGTTCATCCGAGAACGAATCATTAATTTCGAGGCCATCGTGGGGCCTCCCCTCCCCTTCTAAGCGGGACAATTGGTACGCCACTTGATTTTAACTTACTTTAATATCAATGATTTCTAGGTCAAACTCTTGAAGCAGAAGAACCCATCTCATCAACCTAGCTTTCGAGTCCTTTTTGGTCATCAAGTGACGGAGTGCCACGTGATCGGCGTGAACAATCCTTTGGCACCCATGAGATATGGCCTGAACTTTTCCATGGCGAACACAATTGCTAGCAACTCTTTCTCCGTCACCATATAATTTACTAGGGTGTCATTCGTCATTTTTCTTGCATAATAAACCATATGAAATATCTTATTTATCCTTTTCCCCAAACCCGGTCCTACCGCAACATCACTAGCATCGCACATGAGCTCAAATGGTAAGATCCAATTGGGTGCGGTAATGATGGGAGTGGTTGTAAATTTATACTTAAGAATCTTAAAAGCTTTCATGCACTCTTCATTGAACACAAACTTTGCATCATTTTCTAACAGCTTGCACAAGGGGTTCACCACTTTTGAGAAATCATTGATGAACTTTTGGTAGAACCCCGCGTGCCCAAGAAAACTCCTAACTCCCTTGATGAAAGTAGGATGAGGGAGCTTTGAAATCACTTAAATCTTTGCCTTGTCCACTTTAATTCTTTTATTTGAGATCTTATGGCTGAGGACAATGCCCTTCTCGACCATAAAGTGGCATTTTTCCCAATTAAGCAGTAGATTGGTCTCTTCACATCGGGCCAACACTTTGTCAAGATTTTCAAAGAATTCTTCAAATGAGTCACCTACAACACTAAAATCATCCATGAACACTTCGAGGAAATCCTCCACCATATCCGTAAATATTTCCATCATACACCGCTGAAAGGTAGCCTATGCATTACACAAACCGATCGACATCTGTGTGAATGCAAATGTTCTGTACGGACATGTGAATGTAGTTTTTATTTGTCTTCCGGTGCAATGAGAATCTGGTTGTACCCTGAATACCCATCCAAAAAGCAATAGTAGGCCCCGCCCGGAAAGTCTGTCCAACATTTGATCAAGAAAGGGCAATGGAAAATGATATTTGCGGGTCACTTTGTTCAGCTTTCAGTAATCCATGCATACCCTCCATCCGGTCACAGTGCTAGTGGGATCAGCTCATTTTTTCATTTGTGACCACGGTCATACCCCCTTTTTCGGCACGCATTTTATCGGCGAAGTCCATGCACTATCCGAAATAGGATACACAACCCCTGTATCTAGCCACTTGATAATTTCCTTCTTGACGACCTCTTGCATAGCCTCGTTCAACCTCCTTGATGTTCCACGGAAGGTTTGGCATCTTCCTCTAGTATAATTTTGTGCACGCAAAAGGCGGGGCTTATACCCCGAATCTCAGCTAGAGTCCATCCAATTTCCTTTTTCCTTCTTTGAAGCACCTCAAGGGTGGAGTTTACCTGCACTTTAGTAAAGCAAGCAGAAAGAATAACAGGTAATGTAGAAGAAGGGCCTAAGAATTCATACCTAAGGTGCGAAGGTAGAGGCTTCAAATCCAATGTCGGTGGCTCCTCGATCGAGAGCTTTGTCGGTGGAGTCTTCCAATTTTCCAAGTCCAAGGAGAGTTTGCGGGGCCCATATGAGTAGGATCCCATTTCTTGCAAGGCATTTGCACATTCAACCAAGCCTTCCCTTTCATCATCCTCATGGTTCAACAACATAACTTCCATAAGGTCTTCCACATTGATCATGGCACTCGTGTCATCAACTATCACCTCTGTCACAAGATCCACAAAATAGCAAACTTCATTACTATTTGGTTGCCTCATTGATTTGCACACATGGAATACAATTTTTTCATCGCCCGCCCGGAAGGTGAGCTCCCCTGCTTCCGCATCAAGAAACGCCTTCCCCATTTCTAGGAAAGGTGTCCCCAATATTATATGCACCTCATAGTCGACTTCGCAGTTGATAATCACAAAATCAGCGAGCAAAATAAACTTGTCGACCTGGACGAGAACATCATCATAAATACCAAGCGACCTATTCATTGTTCTATCCGGCATTTGCAATCTCATTGAAATAGCTCTCATATTTCCAATACCCAGTGTCTTGAATATGGAGTATGGCATCAAATTAATACTTGCGCTCAATCACACAAGGCTTTTGCAAAATCAGCACTACCAATGGGTACATGGAATTATAAAGGCGTCGGGATCTTCAAGCTTTGGAGCCATCGAGTGCACAATGACACACTTGATGAGTCATTTTGATGGTCTCACAATTCATAGATCTCTTTTTAGTTACCAAGTCCTTCATGAACTTGGCATATCCCTGTATTTGCTTAGGAGCTTCCACTAAGGGCACATTGATTGACAAGCTTTTCATCATCTTAACAAACTTATTGAATTGATTTTCATTATGTTTCTTTGCAAGTCGTTGAGGATAAGGAGGAGGAGGCCTTGGAAAAGGAGCCTTGACTTTGGACACTACTGTTTCCGATATGTCTATCACATGTTCCCTAGACGGGGTCACATCATTTTGAGTATCCTCCCCATTGTCATGAATATTGATCCTCACTTCATCATTCAAATTATCATCATTCACTTGCTCATAAATTATTGTGCCATCATCATTTTACAATACAACATTATCACTCACATTTTTCTTCGGATTAGAGGTACTTGCATCTCCACCCCTACCGCTTCTTGTGGTCACTGCCATGGAATGGCCTGTATTGTTCCCACCCTTCGGATTTACTACTGTATCACTTGGTAGTGCCCCCTTAGGGAGAGTATTCAATGCTTGAGAAATTTGACCCATTTGTACTTCCAAGTTGCGGATTGAGGTGGTATGGGAAGCTATTTGGGCATCAGAGTCGACATTCCTTTCCATTATTTGTTTGAACACATACTCTCTATCTGTCCCATCTCATTATTTGAAGAACTTTGCCATTGAGACGGATTTGGAGGCAGATTTTTGGGTTGTTGATACATCGGAGGTCTTTGAAAGCCCGACCCCCGGTTTCCATTACCTCCCCAAATGTTATTGTTGTTGCCACTCCAATTGCTATTGCTGTTTCCTTGACTTCCCCAGTTTTGGTTGTTGTTCCCCCAATTGTTCGAATTGTTGTTGTTTCCATTATTCCAATTCCGTTGGTCTTGGTTCCCCCAGTTTTGATTGTTCCATTGCGATCTCCATTGTTGATTTGGAGCATTGCTCCGTTGTCCTTGATAGTTGTTAGCATATAACACTTCTTCACTTTTGTCATCATAAGACTCGTCTTGGTTGTAAACACTACCACTTTGCTCATATTGATCTTGATTGCCTTGCACTTGTTGACCACATTGCCTCCTCTGGTTGACCATTAAATTCACCCCTTCCATGGCGTTTACTTGTCTTGGTCCCTGAACTTGCTGAAGCTGGGCCTTTGCTAACTGATTCATAGTAGTTGTCAACTCGGCTATGGCTTGTCCATGGTCATGAAGTTCCTTGTGAAGATGAATGAAATTAGGATCATCCTGAGGAACATTTTCCCAACTTTGCCAAGCTGAGGATGTGTCAACCATCTCATCAAGTATGTCACATGCTTCAGCATAAGACACTTTCATGAAATTTCCCCTAGATAGCTGATTCAACACACACTGATTGGTCGTGTTAATACCCTTATAGAATGTCGGTTGGATCATTGCTTCAGTCATGTCATTGTTGGGGAATTCCTTGACCATAGTCTGGTATCTCTCCCGGATTTCTTGTAGGGGTTCATTAGGTTCTTGTTTAAAGGCTAAGATCTCATCCCTCAATACTTCCATATGACCCGGTGAGAAAAACTTGGATATGAACTTATCCGCCAACTCATCCCAAGTGGTGATGGAATGGTTAGGTAGCCTCTCGAGCCAATCGAAAGATTTCCCTCTAAGTGAAAAGGGGAAAAGTCTCAATCTCAGAGCATCCTCTGACACGTTTGTCTGCTTTCTCCCCGAGCATGTGTCTACAAAACCCTTTAGATATTTATATGCATTCTGATGGGGAGCGCCAGTGAAGAAACCTATTTTCTCCAATAGGGTCAGCATGAAATTTGTAATTTGGAAATTTCCCGCCTGAATCCGGGGCAGGACAATTGCACTAGCATAACCTTCATTTGGAAGCAGTCGGTGTGCTGCCCGTGGAGGAGCTGTGGGAGGGTTTGGAATATTGTCATTGGCCTGGAGGCCTCTTCTTTGGACTTGAGGTTCTAGATTAATCTCATCCTCACCATTGTTATCTACCTCATCCCCCAGGAGAATATTTTCGAAAGCACCATTATGAGCCATTTGGTACCTAAAGAAACACAGAAGGAAAGAAAAACAAGACACACAAATAGTTAGATAGATAGCCAAAACCATCTAACTCTCCCGCAACAGCGCCAAAAAGTGATCGGTTCCAACCCTACGCCACTATATAGTAGCGAAGAATGGTCGATGCAGTTTTACCCAACAAGTTTGGGATCTATTTCCACAAGCAGTTAATTTGTCTTGGAGTTGGGTATCTAACTAATCTAGATGCGTGTGTTGTTCTTAATTTCACTTCCAGACATTGTTGTTATTGATTCTATTATAATTTTTATACTATTTTATTCTAAGAGTAAGCTAAGTACAATAATTTTGGCGAAAGTTTTCAAGTGTTAAAAGGAACTAGGGGAGTGACTTCCACCTAGGTGATGTGAAATGATGCCTAAGAATAAGAGGTAAAACATTTATAGGTAGCTCGTCATAGCACTAAATCTTAGTACTCCCGTAAAAGGGGGAATATGGAGTGATGTGGCGTTAAATCAGAATTAAGTGGCTTTTGTAACTATGGAATGGTAAAGGAAGAATACAACAAAAATGAGAAAGGAATGGTATTTCACATATCCAAATCCTACCGATATGCTACGATTCTAGAATATTATGCAAGCATGACGCCAAGGAACGGAAGTAAGGGTTCCTGCCCCGATGATATTGATAAATAAGGAGCCAGTGCGAGAGGTAAGCTAAGACAAAGAAATAACCAAGAAAGATTACGTGGAATATTGATATGAGAATAGACCAATAAGTAGTTAGTGGTTGATTCAAGAAGAGCCTGATTAGGGCTAAATAAGAGAATACGGACAAATCAACAGATCATGTAAGATAAACATAGTGAACTCCAACATGGGGAATTCAGTCTCGCATATATGACATCGTGACCCTTGAGATATATTCAGATAGGATTTAAGGAAGTTAAAGGTACCGTATGAGTGTTAAAGAAATAAAATAGAGTCCCACTATGAAGAAAGTCAAAACTTCAGCTCAGAAGAAACCGTACGAGCACATGAGTGTGGAGCTAAGTAACTAAGGATAATTATAGGTGAGTACGAACATCGACAATTCTATCGGGAATACGATATAATAAGCTCGCAGCTTTACAAGAGTCATAAGGTCCTCCCTAAGTACCACAATGAAAGAAAGCTGAGAAGGAACGAAAAAGAATTATTCGATTAATGATCTAGAGTTAGTCACGTTATGAACGCACTTAAGAGTTTGGAGTATTATCCATGTAGCATATATGTTGATAATCAAACAGCCGTAGATGATTCTGGTATAAGTTAAAGAAAGAATTGAGCCCAGGTCATAGACAAATGATTTAATTGTTAGAAGATTGTATCATAGATATTCCGTAGCGCCCACGAAAGGCTAAAGTAATAGCTAATATCAGAAGCCACAAATCGGGAGATATCTTAAGCCTACATAAAGGCCGATCAGAAGGAAGAGGAAACTAAAGTGTTACATCAACTAAGTAAATTAGGAGTCTGATTATTGGACCCAGAAATTTATATACGTCATGATTAAGAACATTGAAAAATCGCTCTTAATATCCTAGGTGCAAAAGAGATAGTACAACAACCATATTCTGTAACGGCTCTATGATAAATCCCGATAGAAGAGTACTAGCCTCATAAAAAGTCAGTATGAAGATCCCACCAGATTGTGTATGCACCAGAGGTGCAAGTATTATAATAGAGCTTCAAGTTGTGGATGTGAATTATACCTATGTGGAAGGGAGGTCATGAAAGAGATAGAAGATATGATGCAATATTTTAAGGTAAGGTAAAGGTAAATCAATAATGGATGGATAAAAGTTACAATGTATGAGACGAGATTAGACCATCATTCTTAAGATGAACAATACTGAAGAAGCATGAACAATACTGAAGAAGCATTAAAGGACTTAGATTTATACATATAGGATAAGCAACAAGAGTAACCTGGAGTTTGGTAGCAGATCTCAATAACGATAAATCAAAGTAATAATTATGGCAGTAAAGTCATACAGATGGATACACAGATCTATGAAATAAGGAATAATAATATTCGTAAGTTCAACAAAGTACCGACTGAAGAACTTCAGTATACCTATAGATGCCTAGAGGGACATCTTGTCAAGCTCTATATATTTTTACAATGTAAGGTCTAGAGATTGGCTAAAAGCTGAAGGAAAAAGGAGAGAAGAGTCGCATAAGTGCACTTACAAGGAAAAAGTCGAACATGCTGCAAATCAGAAGGTAGCAACATTTACTAGATTGGAAGAATTCCGACCACAAGTCATGGTGTGAGAAAGAGGCTTAAAGGTGGAAATGCCCTATACTTTGGATTTATTCACAGAACAGGTGCCTAAATGGCAAGGAAAGTACTAAACCATTTGTAAGAGCTATCCGGTTATGAGACCGATAAATGTATTAGTCAACATTCGAGGAAGAATTTCCAAAGGAGGGAATGATGTTACGCCCCGCAGTATTATATTACGTCGATGTTACGCCCCGAAGTATTATATTATGTTGATGTTACGCTTCACAGTATTATATTACGATGATGTTACACCCTGTAGTATTGTACGTTGAATTTGTCGTAAGATAAGTGACATCAGTTCAAGGACAAGATTAATTGGAGATTATAAGTATTATGCTATTTATAACAAGTGATAAGTAAAGTCGTGAAGTTGAAAGGGTAAACGGGTTGAAGAAAATAAGGTTGGTCGAAGTTTGACATTTTGGGATGAAATACAGTCCAAACTATAATACCCCGTATTTTTTGAGTGGTATTATACTAGATGATGGTGATAATTTTTGTAGGAGATGTGTTAAATATTATGGATAGATTCAAGTAATGTAGGGAGTGTCTCTAATTACAAATAGAGATTTATCTTATGTTCATGTGGGACCTACTTAAAGGAATAGATGATGATTCATTGTATGTCAAGTTCCTAACATGGAAATAGTACATAAACACTATGTGACTAATATGTGTTAGAAGGTGACAACTAGCAAATGAGTGTGGACCCCACTATCCACCAGCTAAACTATTAAATTCACTTTTGGTGGATACACTAATGTCTTGAAATATATAGGTATAGCTATATCAAGCAACACGTTAGCAAGAATGGAGAAAATACATATTTTACTTCTTCTCAACATAAGATTGGAAACATGCCCCCTTGAGAATTTGAACTACAACGTGTGTAGGTAGATATATCTCCTTGAATTGAACCAAAACATGAAGAACAACATAGATTTTATACCCACAACAGTTTCTCCGGATGATCGAAATTTGGAGATTTCTTCATAATAAAGTAAGGCAGAAGAAGACTAGTTTTGGCATACAAGATTGAGGAGATTGTTCACAGATACAAGTAGGAAGTTCACATTAAAGGTATGTTAAGGCTATCCTTTATTTACTTTTGGCATGATCCGTACAATACAAACAAAACGAGGAAATGCACCACTTCCATAAATGACTCTATTCATAGAAATGCTAGAGATGCTTATGTTCTTGATTCTCCATGTGTCCTATTGTTTTATTATATGTTTATGGGTCTCAGAAAATATGTAAGTTGATAAAGTTTACTTCATGATATCAAGAAAAGGCATAATGGTCTTATGATACTCCGAAAGATTTTATTGACGTACTTCTCATGCATTGCATTCATTTCGACATGTACATAGACCCATGACCAGATGGCGTTGTATATGCATATATATATATATGTATATGGGATATGGGAAAGCTTACGGCGTTATATACGAACTGCCACCTGATCAGCTAGTATACGTTGATGATTTGCCCACACTGGCCGAGATGATATGATGGGATGCCCTCACAAGCTTGATGATGTTATAAACGCATATACATATGCATGGTATGACATTTATTCGCATATGCATGACATTATAAATGTTAAATGATTCACAGAACTATTCAGACTTACATGTCGAGTCTTTTACTCCATGTTCCTCTCATGTTTATTATTTATTGATTTGCATTCCTTAAATACTCGGTACATTATTTGTACTGACGTCCCTTTTACCCGGGGATTCTATTTTTCATGCCTGCATGTCCCGATAGACAGGTTGAGAGTCCTCTAAGTAGGGAATCAGGTCAGGGGAAGGTGTTGGTGCGCTCCATTTGCTCCGGAGTTGTTTATGTGGTCAATATGATTAGGACATGTATTGATTAGTATGGTGGGGGCCTGTCTCGACCTTTATAACATTTATGTACTCTTAGAGGATTTTAGACATATGTCGTATACGTAAAAAATAGTACGGCCTTGTCAGCCTATATTTAGTGTACGAGTGATCATTTTGGTCTTATAAGCCAGTATGTCATATGTATAAGTTTGTGTTCCATCATGCTTTACTCCAGTTCATTTACCTACCTATGATAGAATGATACGAAGGATATGTTAAATTGGTACTCGGTTGAGTAAGGTACCAGGTGCCCGTCGTGGCCCATCGGTTTGGGGCGTGACAGGAAAAAGGTCCTAGGGTCAAGCCCTTCTTTAATGTCAATTATGAGGGCCATTGAAGAATGTGAAATGGCAGGCAGTGAATGTCATATTCCTTGTAACGAGCCATGTACTTAATGCTGTAGAATATTTCTAATTAAATTCTACCGGGTGGCAGGCATTTATTTCATCTTTATGGGTGTCATTCTCTCTGGTTACAAACGGGATTGTTGCCTTCGGATTCAACTATGTTCTGGATTTGGCTCCATGTGTCATTTCCTCATGTGATCTGTCACGACCCAAAATCCAACACAGGTCGTGATGGCGCCCAACACCGATGTCAGGCAAGCCAACAATTGTTTACTAATGAGATTATCCTTATTTGACATACCAACCCCACAATTACCAAAATTTTAAGCTTAGATCATTTAAATTAAAGCGGATACATTAACCAACTTAAGTAAATACAGCCACGATGGTCATGAACCAATATATACAGTCCCAAAATATAGACTCTACTATGTGTGTGCCAGGACTAGTGTCACAAGTCAACAGGCGAACTAGTATAATATACAAAAGAAGATACAAACTGTAATGCTGTTTGAGAGAAGTAGACATAAATAAACAAAAGATAACTCCATAGCACTGCTGAGAACCGCCAAGGGTGGCAGCTCACCGTGGAGTCAGGTCTAGAATATACGTCAAGCTCCAGTTGGATAACCAGAAGCACCAGCCTTAAAACTTGTACAATTAAGTACAGAAGTGTAGCATGCGTACATAAATATATATGTACCCAATGATTATCCCGCCTAACCTAAAAAATGTAGTGATGAGAGGTCGACATGACACTTACTAAGGTCCAACAGTATAATTTAACAAAATATAATAGAAACGGTAGGCATGTAAAGGCAGTGAAGCAACAAATATATATGTAAGGTACTTAAACCCAAGAAAAGTACTAGGAATGAATAAAACAATTACCACTTCAGTTTCCCCCAAATATCTGTCAAATCAATATCCATGAATTTTGTAACAATAAATCATTCGCATACAGGGTAAGGACAACCAGCCGGAGTCATAATATAGTCATGTCCGTGCACTGCCGAGGATCGAACGGCCCGTACCAAAAGTTCACCTCTCCACAAAGTACTCACATCTATGCACTGCCGAGGATTGAACGGCCCGTACCAAAAGTGCATCTCTCAATACTCTCTATGCACTGCCGAGGATCGAACGGACCATACCAAAAGTGCATCTCTCAATCCGCCGTGGCATACGGCCCGTTCCCATAAGGGTTGGGGAAATCACACTCCGCTCACCGAATGTAAATTGCGAAGCGGTCACATGCACACACATTATTCCTTTTCAAAGAAAATACTTTTCAGTGAACAATTTCTTACAAGTTTTTCTCAAATTCCATAACTTCGGGGAAATAATCAACATGTAACGCTAATTCATTAAGCATATAGTTCATATCAAGTAAAACACAAGGCATGATGTAGGCCTAACTACCCGGACATAATAGTAATAGTCGCTATACGAACTCTCGTCACTTTGTACGTACATAGCCCCCACGAATTATCACATATAGCATTTAAATCACCTAGGGGGACAATTCCCCCTGACAAGGTTAGAAAGGAGACTCACCTCGTGTCGCACCTAATCCACGGGTCAAGAATGCGCCCGAAACTCCGAACTCGACACCCACAGACTCGAAACTAGCCAAATGTTATACAAATGTATCAATTTATATTCAAAGCATGGAATTCTCCTATTACTTAGCCAAATTCACCATTCCTGAAGAAATCCAAAAATCCAACCTCGGGCCCACATGCTCGGATTCCAAAAATTCTCGAAGGAATACTCACCCATAGCCTAAGGACCATTAATACATGATTTCTACTTGATTTCATAGAAATTCATGGGTAAATTCTCAAATTATCAAAAGCCCAAGGTTACTACCCAATTATTGATTTTTCACTAACTTAGGTAGTTAATTTAGTTTGTAATACATTCATGAAGCTAATATTAGAGTAGAATTTACTTACCTTCAATAACCAGGTCGTTTTCCCCTCTAAAATTGTGGGAATCGCTCCAAGGAAGAGGAAGAAGATAAGGAAAATGAATTGAATCCCGTGTATAAAAACACACTGTTTGAACAGTGTTTCCGCACCTGCGGCTCGAGGACCGCACCTGTAGTCTCACACCTATGAGCAAAGGCTCGCACCTGCGGAAATGCACGAGGAATCATGGGCCCTCACCTGCGGCTCTGCTCCTGCGGAACTTTATCCTGCACCTGTGACTGGTCAACCGCACCTGCAGTCACACCAGAACAGGTGCACCAACAATTATTTCAGCTGGTTTTTGGCCTCGTGTGCTGTTCGGGAGGCACCTGGGCCCACCCAAGCCCCCGTCCAAATATACCAACAAGTCCCAAATCATAATACGGACTCTCTCGAGCCTTCGGAACACCCAAAACAACGTTAGAACTCAAAATAACACCTCAAACTCTAAGAACCAAACTTAGGAACTTTAAGTTTTCTAGACTTCGCTAACAACACGCTGAACCGACCTATACTACCGGAATGACACCAAATTTTGCAGGCAAGTCATAAATGACATACGGAACTACTCTCGGTCTCAAATTCCATTCGGACCTCGATAACACAAAAACACGTTCCAAACCACAATAGGAACTTAAGGAACTTCTTATTTCAATATTTGGCGCGAAAACGCTCCCGGTTCATCAGAAACTCTTTTCGAACATACGCCCAAGTCCAAAATCATCATACGAAGCTACCGGAACCGACGAAACTCGATTTCGAGGTCGTTTACCCAAAATGTTGACCGAAGTCAAACTTGGCCTTAAAGGCCAACCTTAAGGAACCAAATGTTCCTATAGCACTCTAAACACCTCCGAATCCCGGACCACCAGTCCCCGTAAGTCATAAATCATAATAAGCCGCTATGGGAAGTTTCATTTAGGGGAACGGGATCCGATAATGCAAAATGACCGATCGGGTCGTTACATTCTCCACCTCTTAAACAAATGTTCGTCCTCGAACGGGTCTAGAATCATACATGAAGTGCTGAATATATGTGGATATCTGCTCCGCATGTCCTCCTCGGACTCCCAAGTTGCCTCCTCAACTGGTTGGCCCTTCCACTGGACCTTTACGACAAAAACTCTCTTGGACCTCAACTGGCGGTCCTGTCTATCAATAATAGCAACTGAATCCTCCTCGTAACCCAACCTCTCATCCAACTGAATAGTGCTGAAATCAACCACGTGAGAGAAGTCGGCGTGGTACCTCCGGAGCATGGATACATGAAAAACTGGATGAACTCCTGATAAATTGGGAGGCAAAGCTAACTCATAAGCAACCTCCTCAACTCGCCTACACCTCGAAGGGACCTATAAACCTCGGGCTTAGCTTGCCCTTCTTCCCAAACCTCATAATACCCTTCATAGGAGAGACTTTTAGTAGGACCCTATCTCCCTCCATAAATGATACATCACGCGCCATATGATCTGCGTAACCCTTCTGTCTGGGCTGTGCTGTACGGAGCCTCTCCTGAATCAACTTCACTTTCTCCAAAGCATCCCTCACCAGGTCAGTGCCATATAACTTAGCCTCGCCAGGCTCAAACTAACCGATAGGAGAACGCCATCGCCGACCATATGTATACTGCTGCGGCGTGCAACCCGATGCATATGTATACTGCTCTATATTTCTGCGGCGTGCCGCCCGACCCACATATAATATATAACATATATATTGTTGCGGCGTGCAACCCATCCCATAACTATCCTCACATACTCGGCTCTCGGCCTGACTCAGTAACCCTCACAAGACACTTTGGAAATTCATCTCAACTCACGGGACTCAGCCCAAAATACTTTTCAGAGTTTTCACAGAAGTATGATAACAGTGAAAATAACAACAAGTAGGAAACATGACTGAGTTCACAATTGTTCTATCAGGATAGTGGTAGAATAGTGTAAAAGTACCTATGAGGGTCAAAAAAGCTCGGCACAAGTCCCCAAACATGGAAAATACCCCTGAGGGTCTAACGGATTGGCACAAGGCCCCAAACATGGCTCACAGCCCATAACAAGTATAAACTTATGAAAGACAGGATGCCGTAAGTTTTCAAATCGAATACGCGGCTTCATAGTCGCTACAGGACGGACCAAGTCACAATCCCTATCGGTGCACACCCCCACGCTTGTCACCTAGCGTGTGCATCACCTTATTTATCAACACAATATAAAATAACGGGGTGTCATACCTTCAGGTTTAGAGTTACAATCGTTACTTACCTCAAAATAGTCCAAAAGCTAGTCCACGATGCGCTTGCCCGTCGAATTGGCTCCCAAATGCTCTGAATCTAACCAAATCAGATTAACACCATCAATACACGCTAACAGAACAAAACCCAATCGAAAGATATAAATTTTAACACAATTCTTGAAATTCGGCCAAATCCGAGCCTTGGGCCCACGTCTCGGAATTCAATAAAATTTACATCACTGGAATCCTCTTCCTCCCACGATTCTACACATACCAAGAACACCACAATCGGACCACAATTGCCCACTCAAATCACCAAAAAGAATTTCCAAATGTCCTCCCCATTCTCCAAACTTTTTCCACGTTAATTCTTCAAATTACAAGCCTAATCCGTTAAAAAATAACATAGAAATGAGTTTTATAATCCTGGAACTTACCTCCACTAAAAACCTTCGAATTCCCCCATTAATTTTCTCTCAAACAAGCTCAACCTGCATGCAACAATGGAAGAAATGACAAAATTTTCGCGGAGGCACCTATTTATACTGTTCTACCCAGTTAATCCGCACCTGCGGACAATTATTCGCACATGCGGACCCGCACCTGCGGCCCTAGGTGCGCACCTGCGAAACCCCAGTAACAGTCCAAACTTCGCATCTGCGAGTCCCTTTCTGCACATGCGGCTTTGCAGGTGCGGCCCATGCTTCGCACCTGCGGACTCCTCCTGCCTAGCCTCTTTTCGCACCTGTGCAAGGTCCTTCGCACCTGCAGCATCGCACCTGTGGATCCCCATCCGCAGGTGCGACCACACCAGTAAATTCACACCAACAGCTATTTTGCTGCAATTTCCTATGTCCAACCCTCCGTTAACCATCCGAAATCAATTATGAGCCCCTTGAGGCCCCAACCAAACATACCAACACACCCCATAGCATCATTCAAACTTAGTTGAGCCTTAGAAACACCAAAAACAACACAAAACACCAAAATTACATCAAATTCAAGCCTATGAACTTTGAAACTTCTAAATCTCGCCAATCATGGCGAAACCAACCAAAACACATCTGATTGACCTGAAAATTTGCACGCATATCCAAAATGACATTACAAACCTGCTCCAACTATAAGAATTCCATTCCCACCCCTATAGCCTATTTTCCAGTGCTGACCGAAAATCACCAAAACCTAATTTTCGCCAATTCAAGCCTAATTCTCCACCGGAAATGAAAAATTCATTCTGAACACACTCCTAAGTCCCAAATGACCTAACAAAGCTATCTGAGCCATAAATCTGCATTCCGAGGTTGTTTACCAATAATTCAACTCCCAGTTTGACTTTTCAACTATTAAGCTAATTTAAGAGGCTAAGTGCCTCTGTTCTCACCACGACCACTCCGAACCCAAACCAACCGACCCAACACAACATAAACAGGATAAGCAACATATGATAAAGCAGCAATGGGGTAAACGAGGCTGATCTCAAGAAACAACCGGCCGGGTCGTTACAATAATCATTACTCATAACACCACGAACTCAAATATATAATTTATTCCAAGATTCATGTCCAATTACGTGGTCAAATCCAAAAATATCAAATTTTAGGTTTTCTTCCAAAATCCCACAATTTCTAGAAATTTCCATATTTGAATCCATATATAACTCATGTATTTAACTTACAATAAGTGGAAATAACTTACCTCAGGATAGATGATGAAAATATCCTCTTCAAGAACTCCAAAAATCGCCCAACCAAATGAAAATGAAAGAAAATGAGTCAAATCCCGTAGTAGATCTACCAAGGCCCGCTCTTCTTCGCAATCGTGAAGGCCAACACCTCCCAACTGCCCAATTATCCTTCGCGTTCGCGACCTCTCTATCGCGTTCGCGATGCCCATCTGACCCTTCCCTTCGCGTTTGCGATGCCTAGCTGACCCTGTCCTTCGCGTTTGCGAAGGCCTTCTTCCTGACAGTCATCCCCCTCCAAACCCTGTTTGCGTTCGCGATCAAGACTATGAGTTCGCAAGGTAGGGCCAAAACTCTCTCCGCGTTCACGTGAGCCTCCTCGCATTCGCGAAGAGAAAAAAAAAGTTCCTTTACCATCCTTCTTCGTGATCGCGGAACTACCTTCGTGATCGCGAAGTACACCAGGACACAACAACATCAATTCATCCAAGCTTGGTCCGAAACCACCCTGAAACACACCCGAGACCCACCAGGACCCCGTCCAATCACACCAACTAGTCCATAGACATGCCATAAACCTGCTCGAAGCCTCAATTCACACTAAACAACCTCCAAAATATGAATTGTTAATCAAAATCTTTCTTTTAACTTTCAAACTCATTCACATTTCAATGAACGCGTCCGGTTCATACTTAAACATTCCATAAATCACGATACAAACCTATTCCAAGGCTCGGAATAACACAAAATTCCACTTCAAACCAAACTTAAGAAATTCCAAAACCTTCAAATGCCAACTTTCCATAATAAGCGCCAAAATGCTCCAAGACCACCTGATATTCAACTCGAACATACGCCCGTCTGAAATCATCATACGAACCTATTGGAAACTTCAAGTTAATGTTTCCAAATTGAGAATTTTCCTTTTGAATCAACTCCGAACTTCCAAAAATTCAGTACCGACTACGCGTACAAGTCATAAAACATGATGTGAAGCTATTCGAGTCCCCAAACCACTTAACGATGCGCTAGAGCTCAAAATGACCGGTGGGGTCGTTACATTCTCCCCCACTTAAACATACGTTCGTCGTCGAATGTGCCAAGAATTGCTCCGGAGTTGCCCACAATCAATAAGGAAAAACGCATCAAACCATAATGTTCATACCCATGAAATTCTAGAATATGATCCACAAGCATGCAAAGTGCATAAATACAACCCTGGGGAGATAGATAGCATCACGCACTACAAAACTCTAGCGCGACTAAGGTGCAATAAATGAACTGCATCTCGAGAGCTATCTCGCTCGTATAAAACCACAAGGTATGTCGAATCAAAACACATGTGAAAATAATCAAGCTGTCTCAAAACCCACATGGCATAATAAAGTATTACATGAAATAGATAAAGACAGGAATAACATCCAACGCCCGAAGACTTCTCCATAAGCAATGCTATGCTAAATGAACACATCCGACCTGATGTAGAGCATACATTCACATTAGATCTACCAATAGACCTCAAGCCAATCCCGATCATCCCATACTGGGCCAATAACCTTTCAAAGATACACAATGACCCTATTCATGAAACATACGAGCAGTCGTCCAACCCCGAAAAAACTCCCACCATTTATAATCAAAGGAACAACGCACATGTTAGGCATAAACTCTCCCATTAGCGGCTGTACCAGAAACTCCTTATCTGATTTCAATCTCTAACAATCAAATGACTAACATGTTACACTTATACGATCTTCCCAAGGGAGTTACTCCGACAACCTTCACACCAGGTAGCAAAATCAGCATATCCATGGCTATCAACCATATCATTTATGTACTGCATTTCATGAACCCATAATTTAATACACAATGCCTCTTCCACAGAACACCATTCTCAGGCGACACTAAAATAGCGCCAACATGCTTGGAACATCTAGAATCCCATCCTGCTTCTCTGAGCTTGTAACATTCCTATCAAAATCGAACCACACCTAGATCCTCAACTTCCATACAGCTCAATGCACTTACCATGCCTCTACGCGAGAGTATAAGAATTACTTCATAACCCTTGAACCACCAATAGAATTAACACTTCAATGACTAGAGACATTTCACTTAACTCATTTCAGGAGAACAATTACAACACGCAATCGAATTCCCATAACCACAAAAAAGGCTAACCTCAAGTCGTAGTCTAAAGTGCCATAACTCTTCTAGGATCCTTTTACACATAATAAGGCAATCAGAAGAAAATACCTCCAACTCAATCAAATCATGATGGTTGTCAAGCCAACACGTACAACCATGAATCAATTGTATAGCTTTAACACACTGAAGGAATCTGATCATTTCCATAGCCATGGTGATTAAAACCATTACTTACTGACTCAACTTCTCCCAATTTACTCTAGACTTGACTTCAAAATAACAGTTCTATTCAAACACATAACAAACCTTAAACAACACTTATTTTGAGTGAGCCCAAATCACGAGACAACATCGCTTCAGAACCCATTAGCCGATACACCCGTTCTGAAAGATCTTCTACGAATCCGAAGCTATTTTCTTCCATCTTTCTAATTTTGCACCGCATACCCCCGATGCTAACATAGAAACACTCCAAGTCCCCTTTCAATCCACTGCATAACTCAACCCTTAACCACACGACGAACCCAAGATCTTTAGACGTTGCACTTAAATTCTTGAACCAACTAGAACCATTATCGAGCGTCACCCACTCCGACCTGGTCCCGAATATATAACTAAACAGTAGTTCCCTGCTAACACATGAACACTTCCAAGGAAGCAACTATATGAATCCTTTTCCTTGCACATCACATCCACAAATAGCATAAATTTTGAGTCATCCCAACATCTGCACATGAATTGATAAGGTGAAATGCAACACACCTACATCAAATTTGTTGTCGAAAATACCCTTGATGTTTTCTTTTCTTGGTCATAACTAATCCACCAATGCACTAGTAATTCGAAACTTCACAGGCACACAACCATGTGACCCAATCATAGACGGTGGGGTCCCTCAGTTAGCTTTAAGCTACAATCACATAAATCTGGAACCCACCAGGACTCCTCTTTCTCAATTACCATGATTTCACATCCTTAACCTGCCAAATTTCTCGCAATATCTTATCAAAATTTTTAATAAAAAATTATGAATTATCAACCACAATTGCACATTCGACCTCCTGGCGGGTAGCAAGTAGAACTCTTCGTAGGAACTTCATCAAAATCACGCAACCGCTAACTTGCCCATAGGAGATAGCCCACCTGTGGAATTCCATATTGACATCTTCTAATGACGTTGCCCTGGGTACAACTACCAAAAAATCAGTAAAAACTCTTGTGACCATGTTCCCCGCCCGTTGTAAGAGTCTGTTCATTCCCCATCAACATCAACTGAAATTCCAACAATACGTTCCAAACTTGAAGTCACGTTGCATACCATATTGATAATCAAGCAATTACACCCCTCTTCATTCCAAGCAAACTCCTTTCTGTCATATTCAACTTTCCTCAGTGTAGTAGCTACCATCCTAAATGAAATCCATAGACCTAGTCGCTGTCCACCATGATCCCCAAGTCGCTCTACACTTTCTCAAGGCATGTGGCTATCCTACCACAGAATGTATACGTTACTATGCCACTCCCACTTTGGTTAAACCATCTCCTTAAGTAACTTCACGAACTCTTTTCTTCATACTTGACCTGCTAGCCATTCAACCACCACGAGACACCTCCTACCATGTCCTTCCTCCTCCTTTGCTGCCAAAATACTGCCTCAAATCATAATCCATCTTTGTAGCACCCGGATAAATAAATTTCCACCATCCGAGCCTCTATAAAGATCATCTGTCTCGATCCATCAACACTAGAAGCACCGATTCGACTCTGAAGCCATCATACACCTCAATCTCTAATAAGCGCTGCTTAGGCACCATTCTACAACAACCTTCCCCAAAGGAAAATCATAGGAAACCCTAACATTGATTGGCCTTAATGCATTCCAACAAGGAAGACAACACCACACCACAAATGAAAATTCCACCACATTCAAACTTATCAAGTCTCGCGACTCCGCCAACCGAGGCCTGAACATCCATAGTTCAATTGCTTTTCCTCTATCAAAATTTAATATCAAACCTCTAAACCATAAATCGAGAAATCCTCCCTTCGAGTCATTCACTACCGCGACACATAAATGAACAACATACTATTCACACCAACACTACGCGATAGCAATGCATGGACCTCATAATACTAAGCATAGCCTCGAAACTATGGGCAGCACTAGCACTGGGCAAAAGAGACAGAGTGCCCTTCCACAAGGCGACGATAATAGCCCACTCGAATATGAAGAGAGAAACATCCTCCACTACATCTGTAGTACCACCATAACTCCTCGATTCCCAATTGACAACAAGCGCTCAACATCATATAAGAGTGAGTACGAAGAAAATTAAGGCATAAACTTCAATGGAATCAAATTGCACGATGAGGAATCAAGTAGGGAAGTGCTCCTAAAAGACCAAAAGCCTCCCGAAGATAAGTACACGCATGTCTATACCGATCCGCAAGACTCTATTAGACTTGCTCATGACTCGTGAGATCTATTTAAACCTAAAGCTCTGATACCAAGCTGTTATGACCAATTCCCACTATAAATCATGATGGATCCCTACGTCGTCGTTAGGTAAGCCAACAATGTACTACCAACTAAATTATTCATTTTATTATTTTCAAAATCCTGAATTTTTATTAGGTAAATAAATTAATGCATTTAAAATCATGGATACTTACGATTTAAATAGGATAAATATTAAAAGTGGGTCAATGCTAGGAAAAACAACAAGCAAGTTCTCAAAAATCCCAAAATCCGGCGTCACAAGTGCATGAACACTTACTAAGGAGTACAATAATAATAATACTACCTTTGTCTAGATGAAAATTAGACATGATAAAGTAAATAATAAGATGGAGACTTCGTGGGATACAATGCGTAGCCTGGAATGCAGTTCACCATAAAGTCTCCTCAGCAGCTGTACCTACACGCCAAGATGACCACCAAATGAACTTGTCACTTCCTGCGCATTTAGTGCAGAAGTGTAGCATGAGTACTTAAATTAACGCGTACCCAGTAAGTATCTAGCCTAACCCCGTAGAAGTAGTGAATAAGGGTCAATATCAACACTTACTAGTGGTCTAATAAATCAGTATGATAAACTATAAACAGATATGAAGCACAACAATAATAATGAGGTAAAACTGTAACTAGCATAATACCCCCACATTTCTTTTGACGATATAAATCTCTCAAATCTCCTATACTATCTCAACATGTCAGAAATATCAAATGCAATCTCCAACGAATAAGGAATACCATATAGATGGGCCTCAATAAAAGGGAAATCTCATAAATATCCGGACTACTAGCGGTTTCATGCATGATTATGTCATGGTCGTACAGTCCAATCTAGAGTGGTGTGTACACTGTCGAGATTCAACCGACACAAACAAGAGACGCATCTCAATATATTGACAAGGCATTCGGCCCGATCCAAGGGAAAAAAGAAACTTATTGAATTACGAGTCACGTGCTTACAACACAGTTACAGGAGCATAAAGTAAACATGATTTTATCGTTTATCAAATATCTCACCAAAAAACACAAGGTGATAAAGCTCGACCTAATATATTTCAAAATCAATATCAATTATAAATTTACTTAATTAAGCTAGCAAAAATGAGTTCAAGTTATTCAAATATTACATGATAAAGTCCTAAGTCTACCCGAACATAAATATGTTTTTAGCTACACATGGACTCTCGTCACTTCGTGTGCACGTAGAACCCACAACTAGTTTCCCCCCGCACAAAGTTAAAAGGGAGACTTACCAACCTCCGAAGTTCAAATAACCAGCTCCAATGCCTCTCTATCTCCCCAATCGGATGCCCATCATTCCATTATTAGTCAAACAACATGCAAAACAATAAAAATATACTCCAATACCCATAATTAATCAATTTATGACAATTTCCAACACTGCTAAAAAATTCAACAAAGTCAACCCTCAGGCCCACATGTCCGGATCCTAAAAATTCTCGAAGATAATCATTACCTATAACATCACGACTCAAATATATAGTTTATTCCTAATTTCATGTCCAATTCCGTGGACAAAATAAAAAAATATCAAATTCTAGGTTTTCTTCCAAAATCCTACAATTTCTTCAAATTTCCATGTTTGAATCCATATATAACTCATGTATTTAACTTACAACAAGTGGGAATAACATAAATCATGATAGATGATGAAAATATCCTCTTCAAGAGCTCCAAAAATTGCCCAACCAAATAAAAATGAAATAAAATGAGCCAAATCCTATGTTAAATCAGATCTGCCCAGGCCGCTCTTCTTCGCGATTGCGGAAAAAGCTTCGCGATTGCGAAGGCCAACTCCTCCCAGCTGCCCAGTCACCCTTCGCGTTTGTGACCTCCCTATCGCATTCGCGATGCTCAGCTAACCCTGCCCTTCGTGTTCGTGTTCCACACCTCGCGTTTGCAAAGGCTTTCTGCCTCACACCCATCCCACTCCCAGCCTTCATCGCGTTTGCGATGAAGCCTATGCGTTTGCGAAGTAGGGACAAGTCCATCTCCACATTCACGTAAGCCTCCTCGCATTCCTAAAAAGAAAAACAAGGGGTCCTTCACCAGCCATCTTTGCAATTGCGGGACTACCTTCGCGATGGCAAAGCACACCAGCACACCAACAACAACAATTCATCCAAACTTGGTTTGAAATCACTCTGAAACACACCTGAGGTCCCCCGAGACCCCGTCCAATCACACCAACCAGTCGCAAGACATAACACAAGCCTGCTCGAAGCCTTAAATCTCACTAAACAACATCTAAACTACAAATCGACTATCAAAATCCTACTTTTAACTTTCAAACATTCCAACTTCGACCACATCCGATTCATACTTAAACATTCTGTAATGATGCCAAAATTTACGCACAAGTCATAATTCATGATACGAACCTATTCGAAGGGTCAGAACCCAAAACAAACATAGATAACACCAAGGTCCACTTCAAACAAAACTTGGGAAATTCCAAAACCTTCAAAATGCCAACTTTCCATAATAAGCGCCGAAATGCTCCCTGGCCACTCGATACTCAACCGAACATATGCCCAAATTCGAAATCATCATACGAACCTATTGGAACCTTCAAATCCTTATTCCGAGGTTGCTTACTCAAAAATCAAACCTTAGTCAACTCTTCCAACTTAAAGCTTCTGAATTGAGAACTTTCCTTCTCAATCAACTCCGAACTTTCCGAAATTTAATTCCAACTACGCGTACAAGTCATAAAATATGATGTGAAGCTACTCGAGGTCTTAAACCGTTAAACGACGTGCTAGAGCTCAAAATGACTGGTCGGGTCGTTACAATATCAATGGATGTGAACATGAAAAATAGATAAAATTATAATCGTCATCACTGTGGTAATAAGGATAATGTGGATTCTCAAAATAATCATTCACTATATGAAATTAATATTTATCATCGAATTGAAATGAGATTTATTAAAGCACATATAGATGATTATAGTCCATTCATGATGTGAATGTGAAAACATGTGATTTATGAATCTGCTAGTGGTAGTCAATATGCCACACTCACCTCTAGAAGAAGGTTTGAGATGAAATAAGAAAATAATTTTATTATTATGGAATGAATGGTCATTTATCACGTACCTATTATGATTATGACAAATATTATAACAGTGTGATTATTACAGGGCAAAAGTAATGGAAGCAACATATCTTGCCTATAATGATTTTTACCATGACCATAATGGTATAACATTCTCCTTGTAAGAGATATTCACCATATGGATGTTGATGAATATGTGGTAGTACAATATTAATTGAAAGCTCTAGAAGAGGCAATTATACTATTTTTGAGAAATAAAATTAATTATCAATAAGGTCTTGTGTCATAGTAAGTCTCGAAGAAACTTATTTAGTTTTTAAAGTATTCATGAAAGAGGTTGATTATATTGAGACAAAAATAAAGGAAAGATTTAATTTCTTCTATTACTACAACTTATGGAGGGATAATATGTAAGCGAAAAGCTACCCGCTTTATTCTCTAGTTTGTACTACATAAATAAAAGAATGCCACAATAAAATAGAAGTTTACTGAAATAAAAGTTCATATCATAATAAACTTGGAGTTTATTGATAATTACACATGTCATGGTGTAAACGTGAAGTTAATCAATATTGATAATTTATCCAATTAGCTTAATTATTTTAGCCATGTCAATTTAAGTATGATGTGCAAAAAAAAAAAAGAATTAACATGGGTAAATATTAAAGAACTAGAAAGCTCTTTACGAATACTCTTATGTTGTTTGTTCTCATTAATTAATAGACCAACTAAAATTGAGATTGAATCCCATGAATGCTGGAACTATTAAAGGTGAATATGAGCCCATTCACCTGCCATGTATACCACATAAGATGCATCTATAGTATGATTACATGTGCAATTATTATTAACCCACAATCTAGTGTCTACAAGGTAACATGCTCAATAAATTAATTTAGAGCATAATTTCAAGATTCTCTATTCAAGATAGTTCATCTTGATAAGTTGGTTTATATCAAAATTGAGTTAGAAAAATAATTTATTGATGCCTCAACTTAATAGCTAAACTATTGCTTAAGAGAATAAAGTTATCTGTATAAGTTTCATATATGTTATATATGAAAGTATATTATATTCTCCCCTCTCAAGTGGTTTAGGATCATAAACTAAATAATTCCATCTTATTATTATTGATGTGAGGTGTATATTTTGGTTAACACCATACTCACAAAGGTGGGTTTTAAAAGTTGAGGAAGAAAGTTGGTTTACTAACATAAGGGAGAGACAAGATGAACAATTGAGAAAAATTACGTGGAATGAATTATAATTTCTACATCTAGATCCTCGAATATAATAATATGAACTTGAAGTTCAAAAAAAGATAATTCATCTGCAATATATTGCAAAGCATGCCAGACGTATTTGCTGACCCAAAAGAGTAACTATATTATCACTGTAAATTCTCCTATTAGAATAAGTCAGGACAAAGTCTATGGTAAACTTAAAGCGTGTAGACAAATCGATCTCAAATAAAGCTCTTGATAAAGAAGAAGAGAAAATGATGAAAACTATAATAATAATGAGGCAAATGATCTAGGATCAGATGACATAACACTTCATAAAATCTCAGGAGACGTTCAGGTACCTGAAAATATGAATGAAGACATCTCTTTGTTATATCTTTAGGAAAAAAGGAGGTTAGAACCGATATAAAATTTTCGTCGACTACATCTATGATAATTGTAACAACCACGCCGATCTTTTAAGCATTTTCACTTTGCTCGATTGTTTGAGGGCACGAGTATCTCCACATGATGTATTATGACTTGAGTGAATCATCGGCTTTGGTTTTCAAGTTGTTCGAAATCGATTTGCGATGTGGACGAATGAACTTCATGATTGAATCTTTAAGTTGGAAGAGTTGATCAAGTTTGACTTTTGTGCATTTGATCCCAAATTGGAGTTTTGATGGTTTCGTTAGGTCCCGATGGTGATTTTGGGCATGGGTGTATGCTTGGATTTGCATTTGAATGTTTCTTAAAGGTTCTAGCATCAATTGGTGAAAGTTGGCCGAGGGACTGGAGAGTTTGATGAATGAGTGAGGTTGAGGGCCTGATTGTGAGTGACGTTTATGGGATCGGGTTGTACGCCGCATCATGCTTTATTGATTTATGCATGGATCTGGCTTAATATATGTCACGACCCCAAATCAAAATTGGCAGTGATGGCGCCTATTGTGATACTAGGCTAGCCAATTTACTAAAAATAATAAAATGATTTTCCATTTAATACATCAAATATCCAAATTTTCATAATAATTATGTTTCTTAAGCATTTCAAAACAATAAAAAAAATTATTAGAATATCTAAACACAGTCCCAACATCTGGAGTCAACTGTCATGATCATCTAAGAGGTGATACAGTCTAATAAAAATCCTCTAGTAAAATAAGTCCGGGAAGTAATGCAAAATGTCAGAGTAGGAAGGAGAAAGAGTAGGTTGCGGACGCCGAGCAGCTACCTCACAATCTCCGAGCAATGCTCAAAATGGGGTAGCTCAACCATCGCTCTGCCCCGGTACCTGAATCTGCACACAAGGTGCAGGGAGTAACGTGAGTACACCAAATCAGTAAGTAACCAAAGTATCTAAAAACATCAGTGCGGTGACGAGCATTTAAACATTATAGTTTCATAAAAATAAGTACCAGTAAAGGTAATAGATCAAGTCAAGAGTCCACGTGCACTAAAACTTTCACAAAGCTCCAATTTTACCGTTTTAAACTTGTATAAAACATTAGTCAACATTTATCGAAGATACTTAGTGTAAAGAAAAGTGAAAACAGTAGTTTCATAAAATATCAGCCACTCGGGCACAATGTCGCTCACAATAAAGCCTCTCAGCAAGTCTCCTAGTCACTCGTGACTCTACTCTCATAAGTCAATGCTCACACTCAGCACTCTCACTCATCAGGTACCATGTAACAATTGTTGCGGCNATATATATATATATATATATATATATATATATATATATTGATGCGGCGTGCAGCCCGATCCATATAATAGTCAACTGGCTCACTAGGGGTGTACAGACTCCTGGAGGGGCTCCTACAACCCAAGCACTATATTGCTGCGGCGTGCAGCCCGATCCAATATACATATTGTTGCGGCGTGCAACCTGATCCATATATAATTTATATTGTTGCGGCGTGCAGCCCGATCCATATATAGTCTATATTGTTGCGGCGTGCAACCCGATACAATATATATATTGCTAGGGCGTGCAGCCCAATCCATAACTATCCTCACATACTCGGCCCTCGGCCTCACTCAGTCGTCCTCACTAGCCACCAAGGAAATTCATCTCAACTCATGGGACTCAGCCCAAAATACCTCTCAGAGTTTCAAAATAGTGTGATAACAGTGAAAATAACAACAAGTGCTAAACATGACTGAGTTAACAAATGTTCTATCAGGATGGTGTGAGAATAGTGTAAAAATACCCCTGAGGGTCTAAACAGGTCGGCACGAGGCCCCAAACATGGTTCACAGCCCATAAACAAGTATAAATTTCTAAAATACAAGATGTCGTAAGGTTTCAAATCAAATACGCGGCTTAATAGTCACTACGGGACAGACCAAGTCACAATCACATTCGGTGCACGCCCACACGCTCGTCACCTAGCATGCGCATCACCTCATCTACCAAACAATATAAAATACCGGGGTTTCATACCCTCAGGTTTAGAGTTACATCGTTACTTACCTCAAAACAACCCAAAAGCTACTCCGCGATGCTCTCGCCCCTCGAATTGGCTCCCAAATGCTCCGAGTCTATCACAAATCAGATCAATAACATCAAAATATGCTAGGGAGATGAACCCCAATCGAAAACTATCAAAATTAGGCACAATTCCCGAAATTGGCCAAACCCGACCTCCGGGCCCACATCTCGGAACTCGACAAAATTTATGTGACAAGAATCCTCATCCTCCCACGATTCTATACATACCAAGAACAACAAAATCGGACCACAATTTCCCCTACAACTACTCAATCAAAGTCCCAATCTTTTCATGCCCTAACTTCCCCAATGTTGGGTTTAAATCCAACAAATTTCCGGTTTAATTACTTAGAAAACAACATAGAATTGAGTTATGAAGTCAAAAAACTTACCTCCAAGTGATTCCCCTTTGGTTTCTTCAAAAATCCCCCTCAAAGCTTCAATCCTATTAAAAAATGGTTGAAAAATGAAGAAGGGTCGCGGATTAACTATTTAAATACTGCCCAGCAAAACTAACCCTATGCGGTCGAAGAAACAAAAATGTGATCGCGTAAGATAACTCCTCACAACAATGCAATTGCGACCAGCTCTATGCGATCGCATAGAGCAATTCCATCACCTCACTTCCACTCCCATCCCTTCTACGCAAACGCAAAGGTCTCCACGCGAACGCAGTGACCAAGACTGCTCACACTACGTGATCACACTCCTACATTCGCAATCGCATTTCACAAAATCCACCTGGCCTCAACTTACTCTACGCGATCGCGGATGAACTCACACTATTACAATGAACAAACCACTGCTGCTAAAACACTAGAAAACCAGAAACTGCCAAAGACCAAAAGTGCCCGTTTGAGTATCCGAAATAAATCTGAACATGCTGGATCAAGCCATATACGCACCCCAGATGAAATCACATAATGCACTGCGTGACTCTAACACCCATAGCGATAACTCCTAATCACAATAGCTGCTCAGAACAACTCAATACCGGTACATAACCTCTTATCAAGAAATGTCTCGCTCTAACGCTTTCATAAACTGCCGATGATGAAAGAAACACGTAGAAACTAACAACCATTCGTCCGATCAGTCAAACATGAAGCTCCCCCTTCCCAAACAGGAATTATAACATATTTCTAAGCTGACTCCCGATATTTACCCATCCAATTATGTTGTAGAAAATTCTGACAATATTCATTCTAGGTCCAATGACCTCTTCTCATCCAACACAACCACTCTGATGACATGACACATCGATACAATTACTATCCGAATCCCAGTACAACACCAAACCGTCATGGCCGAATCCTTCTAACTCAACCAAGCTACGCAGGTTACCAAAACCCAAGAGCATTGCTAAGAAACACATGTAAAAACTCATTACCTCATGAACACCCAAAGAACTAATGTATCCCTTACCATGCCGATACGACCCACTACCAAGTTGTCCTATTTATCCAAGTTCCTTCTGACTTACCTTCGAATTGATGCTTCTCCTTGCCATAATACCACAATTCTCGGCCCAAACTCACCACACGCGATATAAGCGTAACCCATACCATCTAAGGCTCTTAAGCCGTCAAATACTCTCTCAAATATCCCCAAAAGTACCACATTGAAAAAAATACTTACCCTGAAGAGACATCCCGCGAATCTAAAGCCATTACCTTCACTATCACGATACTGATATGTAGAGTCATGAAAATGTAGAAATGCCACAAGTCCTGACACCCTCCACCATAAATCTCAATTACCCTGACCAATTAGAAAGAATCGACCCGTTTGCACACTAACATACTAGGAAAGTAATACACTCACTTGAAGCCACAATCAAGTTCATACACTGCACACACTACACCTTTTACAATTACCACTGAATCATTCAATCGAACCCATTTACCCAATAGAGTACATTAAGACCTATATCGATGAAATATTTCATTACTCGAGTCATTCCCAGACCCAACATCTGCAGGTCATAACTGATTTACCAATATACCTCGAACTAAAACCAATACAACACATAATCGTGTAATCAACTTATCATTAACAGACTCCCCCACTTGGCTCAAAGCCAACGATCAAGACAACCAATAACTCACAACGCCCATAATAACACAACCCGTCTAACAACTCAAGTCATCTACAAATCTTGCATTCACCATTGTAATAGTCATGCCAACTTCTACAACCGATCTAAACTCAAATTACAACATATATCATTTACTGGTAGAAGAGAACTTACTACAGAACAACATAAGGACCATACACCCCAGGACAACCCACAGGAGACACCCCTGCCTGCTTAGCCTCAAATTGATATCTCTCTATACACTACCGAAAACCATAACTATCACGCAATCACTACACCCTTCTGCATCTAAACACAAACAACACCTACCTTCGATGCATCACAATACGCAGTATAAGAACCTGAAGTTGATGGCAGAACTAACAGTGGAGCGGTTGTCAAAGAAATCTTGAGCTTCTGGAAGCTCTACCCACACACGTCTGACCACATGGATACTCTCACTGGACACCACGTGTCCCAAGAATGCTACTAAACTGAGCTAAAAATTCATACTTGGAGAACCTTGCATAGAGCTTTTCCTCTCTGAATCCTTATAATGTCATCCTCAAATACTGAGTATGCTAACCCTTACTACGCCTATACGCCAGGATGCCATCAATGAATACAATAACAAAGGAGTGCAATTACTGCTGGAATACACTGTTAATCAAATATATGAACTCTACTGGGGAAATGATCAGCCCAAAAGACATCACCAGGAACTCATAACCCAACAGAAAAGATTTGCTTCACTCCACAACTAAACGACATGAGAGGTCTTCCAATACACTCACAACTCGAAGCCATATACCAACCCGAGATAGAATCAAACACTCAATATTTCTTGCCACATTTCCAGCCAATCCTTTTGTCACAAATCATAGTCCGAACACATCTAACCATCAAATCACACTCACCACATAGGCATCCAGTCACGAAGTCTCGTCAATAAGGACATCAACGGACATATAAGTCCCCAAATACATGTGCTCACACAACGAAGTCTCAGCACTCAAGACACAGGTATAATCCGACTCCAAGTCCTCCAAACTGGCCCATTATCAAAATGCTAAAATCACATCTCATCCATGGAAGTCACAAGCCACCGATGCACAACTGATACCAAGTGCTCTCGTGCGTGTACGAATACTTGGAAGGAATTCAAGAGTTACGCTCTTAGCTGAATAAAATGGATTCGCACGACAAGAATTCAAGAACGTGAGATTTTCCTAAGGGTTTTGCAGTCTGTCAAAGATAAGTACAGACGTATCCGTACCGATCCGCTAGACTCTACTAAACCTGCTCATGATCGTTGAGTCCTATGTAACCTAGCGCTCTGATACCGACTTGTCACGGACCCAAATCAGAACTGGCCATGATGGCGCCTCTTGTGATACTAGGCTAGCTAATTTACTAAAAATAATAAAATGATATTCCATTTAATACATAAAATATCATAATTTTCATAATAATTTTGTTTCTTAAGCATTTCAAAATAATAATAAAAATGATTAGAATATCTAAACGCAGTCCCAACATCCGGAGTCAACCGTTGAGCATCTAAGAGGTTATACAGTCTAACACAAATCCTCTACTACAACAAGTTCGGGAAGTAAAGTAAAATGACACAGTAGGAAGTAGAAAGAGTAGGCTGCGGACACTGAGCAGCTACCTAACAATCTCCGAGCAATGCTCCAAATAGGGTAGCTCAACAATCACTCTGCCCCGGTGTCTGAATATGCACACAAGGTGCAGGAAATAATGTGAGTACACCAACTCAGCAAGTAACCAAAGTATTTAAAAACTTGAGTGCAGTGACGAGCATTTAAACTTTATAGTTTCATAAAATAAGTACCGGTAAAGGTAATAGATCAAGTCAAGAGTCTACGTGTACCAAAACTTTCACAATTTTTTTTTTCCATTTGAAACTTGTATAAAACATTAGTCAACATTTATCAAAGAGGCTCAGTGTAAAGAAAAATGAAAACAGTAGTTTCATAAAATATCAACCACTCGGGCACAGTGTCGCTCACAATAAAGCCTCTCAGGCAAGCCTCTTAGTCAATCGTGACTCTACTCTCATAAGTCAATGCTCACACTCAACACTCTCACTCATCAGGCACCATGTAACAACTGTTACAGCGTGCGGCTCGATCCAATATATGTGTGTGTGTGTATATATATATATATATATATATATATATATATATATATATATATTGTTGCGGTGTGCAGCCCGATCCATATATATTTTATATTAATGCGGCGTGCAACCCGATCCATATAACATACACTGCGGCATGCACCCCGATTCGTATAATAGTCGACTACGCTCACTAGGGGTGTACAGACTCCTGGAGGGGCTCCTACAACCCAAGCGCTATATTGCTGTGGCGTGCAGCCCAATCCAATATATATATTGTTGTAGCATGCAGCCTGATCCATATATAGTATATATTGTTTCGGCGTGCAGCCCTATTCATATATAGTCTATATTGTTGTGGCGTGCAGCCCGATACAATATAGATATTGTTGCGGCGTGCAGCTGTAACGACCCGGTCAGTCATTTTGAGAAATTAAGCTCTGTTTGGTGGAATAAGGTCTTGAACAGCTTCACTTTGAGTATATCGACATGTATGCATGGGTGGATTCAATTACCGGATAATCCAGAGTCGAATTGGAAGGGAAATTTCTATTTTTGAAGCTTAAGTGATGGAAGTTGACCGAAGGTCTGACTTTTGAGTAAACGGCCTCGGAATGAGCTTTGGGTGATTTCAACAGCTTCGTATGATGATCTTGGACTTAGGTGCGCGTCCGAAGTTGGTTTTGGAGGTCCGTAGATTAATTTGGGGTAATTTGGCGAAAGTTAGAATTTCGGCGATTTCGGCCGATGGGTTAAATTTTGATATTGGGGTCGAAATTGAATTATGGAAGTTGGAATAGGATTTTAGCATCATTTTTGACGTGTGCGCAAAATTTCAGGTTATTCAGATGTGGTTTGGCTTGGTTTTGGCATCGTTTGCATATTATTGAAATTTAGAAATTCTAGGCTTGAATTTGAGATTTATTCGGTGTTTTAAGGTTGTTTTGGGTGTTCCAAAAGTTTGACTAAGTTAATGCGTTGGTATGTGACCTATTGGTGTAATTTGTTGAGGTCCCGAGGGGCTCGGGATGGTTTAGGACGGTTATCAGAAGGCTTGAAGTTTGGAAATGTAGTTGGTGTTGCTGTTTGGGTGTTGTCGCACCTGCGAATAGGGGACCGCAGGTGCGAGCTTCGCAGGTGCAGTAAAGAGCACACAGGTGCGAGAATGAGTGGACTGGGCAGCTTCCGCAGGGGCGTTAACTTTGGGCCGCAGGTGCAGCCTCTGCAGAGGCGATTCGGGGGCACATGTGCGGGTAGGAGCGCAGGTGCGGTTTGTGTTTCACACCTGCGATTGTGCAGGTGCGGTTAAGTGGTCGCAGGTGCGGATGTCTTGGGCAGATTCTTATAAACGAGGGTTAGCCATTTTGTTCACATTTTGAGCTTTGGACTTCGGATTTGGGAGCGAGTTATGGGGATTTTCGAGCTAATCAAGTGGGTAAGTGTTCTTCATCTAGAATTATATATATTCCATGAATTAGTCTTTATTTTTATCATTTAATTTGTGTTTTTAGTTAGGGAAAATGTTGGTTTTCGAAGAAAATCTTCAAAACGAAATTTAGTGATTTGAGGGACGAAATGATATCGGAATTCGGCTAATTTTGTATGGTTGAAATCGTATCTGAATGGGTATTCGGATTTTTTAAAATTTGACGGGTTCCGAGGTGCGGGCCCGGGAGTCGACTTTTGGGTCGAATTTTATATTTTTATAAAGATGGAAATTTTATTATTTGGAATAGTTTCTTATACGTTTTTTGTGTATCTTGAAGTTGTTTTAGTGGATTTTGAGCCGCCCGGAGGTCTTTTCACCCAAGAAGTCATTTTAGATTACCGGGTTGTCGTCTTCAAGGTAAGTATCTTGCCTAACCTTATGTGGGGGAATTACCCCTTAAGATTTGAGTCTTCTATCTGACTGGAGCTCGTGTACGCGAGGTGATGAGCGCGTGCTCGGACTTATTTGTGGAAAGTTTACCCTTTAGGAATATTAGATGCTTATATTCGTCGAGTATGAATTGTCCTTAGCATGATTTTATTTCCCTAATTTCTAGTATCATCTTTATTTGCTTAAATGTAGAATTTTCTTACTTTTGGATTTATTCCTATTGACTATTTGACTCCTAATTGACTTATCTGAAGATTCTATATCCTCTTTAATGTCATGCTATGTTTTCTTAATTGCTTATCTCAAATTTGTAATTATCTTCACCTCATCCTATAATTGTTTTGGTCTTAAATGAAGTTATGATAATTCTCTGTTGCTTGTCCTTAAGTGGATATTTTTGAACATTCTCGTAACTGCTCAACCTTAAAAGAAGTTTAGATATTCTATACCTTTGTGACTTGCCCTTATATGGAGTTATCAGATTCGTGTGAATTCCGTGTTGATTGAACCGTGTATTTGGGTACGACCCTTATGTCTAATTCTCTTGCTCGTTGAGATGTCCTTATTATGCCTAGAATTCTTCATTGTGCTTATTCCTTGGGAACTAAGCTTGCTTTTCTTGTGATCAATGTTCTTGGATTGATGTGTCTTCCATGTCTTGTATTATTGTCAATTGTCGTGGTTGGACTTATTGTGATGCACGAGGTTTCTGCCGTGCGATTGTTGATATGGGGTTTGCACGAGGTTTCTGTCGTGGCGTGTTTTTCTTTTGATATTGCACATGCGGTGTGACAAGGCGGGAGATGCATATATGGGTTGCGCATGTGGCGTGACAAGGTGGGAACATATATTATGCACGTGTGGCGAAACAAGGCAAGCATATACTTTATTATTGCACACGTGGCGAGACAAGGTGGGCTATGTCAGGGATTTGTTTGTGATACTTGTGTTGGCCTAGGGGCATTCCTTATTGTTGGTATTATGTACTGGAACACTTACTGTGTGAGTTTATTCGCATAGAAACTTATGAGATGAAAATGTACGTGTTGCCTTTTTTTGTTTTTCCTTATATTTATTTGTTGTTGAAATCATGTTAGGACACCTGCACAAGCATACACGTAGTTAAGTACTACTAATGAATTTAGGACTCCTTGTTCTTATCATGTATAGATACTCTTTTTGTGCTTACCGTATGGTTGGAAATGATCCAATTGGCATGTGAGTCGTCCGTTCAGTTAGTACTCGAATGATGGCGCAAGATGGAAAATGTTAGGGTTCGAATATTGGGACCCGTAAATGGTGATTTGACCGAGGTTTGGAACCTCGTGGAGATGACTATGAATTTGATGTAGAAGTGGTTGAAGTGGTTGAAGTTGTTGAGCCATTACATGTATGTGTTGTAAATTTTTATGTCAAATTTGTTTGTGTTCTATTCAGTCTTTGTGTTACTTCATGGTTTCCGCTGATACTTATGGTTTTCCTTCTTTATCGAATTCACTGTATTTTTAGCTATATCGTGTATATCATTATTTCCCTGATTCCTATATTGATACTTGTTCAGTTTTATTAGACCAGTGGGTGTCTTGACTAGTTCTCGTCACTACTTCATTGAGGTTAGTCTTGATACTTACTGGGCATTGCTGTGGTGTGCTCATACTACTCTTCTACACATTCTTGTGCAGATTCAAGGTTTTCGCATAGCCGGCTGATTGATTGTTAGTATCGCAGTTGCTATTGTGGAGACTCAAGGTAAAATCGCTTCAGCGTTCGCGGTTTTAGAGTCACCATCTTATATTTTTGTTTGCATTGTTGTACTTATTTCTGAACAGTGGTATTTTTAGGAGTTTTAGTGTAATTTCCTAAAAGTTTATGACTTGTACTTTCAGGTTATGGGAATATACAATGTGTAAAGAATTATTTATTTCAGAAAAGCATTTGATTCTATTTATTATTGTTGTTATTCGTAAATATTAGGCTTACCTAGTCCTTAAGACTAGGTGCCATCACGATACCTTACAGAGGGAAATTTGGTTCGTGACAAATTGGTATCAGAGGTCTAGGTTCATAGGTGCTACGAGTCATAAACGAGTTTACTAGAGTCTTGCAGATCGGTATGGAGACGTCTGTATCTATCTTCGAGAGGCTACAAAACTATTAGGATAACTTCACTTCCTTCATTCCTATCGTGCTTTTATTGATCTTGAAGCTTGGAAAATTTATCGTTCCCTTCTCTCATAGACGGTGAGGATGCGAGCTGCAGATCTTGAGGATGTTACCCCCAGAGCAGACGCCGTCAGGGGCAGAGGTAGATGCAGAGGCCAACGAGGAGTACATGCCGCAGCTAGAGCACCTGCCAGTGCAGCCGTTGAGGAGCCGCCAGCAGTTCCAATTGGTGGACAAGCACCGGAGATGCCTGTTGTTACACCTGGACTTTGGGAGACCCTGGCATAATTCTGGGACATGATTGGTACCCCAACTCAGGTGGGATGGATTTCGGGTGCACCAGCTACTTCACGGGGCGGGGGAGGAGCTCAGACTCCCGTCGCCCACACTCCAGAGCAGTGAGATCATGTTGGTTAGGTTCCAGGTGTCATGGCAACACATCCTGGGGTCCTAATTCCACCCGTGGTTAGGGCAGCAGCATCTGAGGAGGAACAACTTAGACTCAAGAGGTACAAGATTTACCACCCTCCTACCTTTAGTGGATTGGCGACAGATAATTCCCAGGGTTTTCTAGAGGAGTTTCACCGTATTCTTTGTACTATGGGTATTGTGGAGACGATCGGGGTTTCTTTTGTTACATTCCAGCTTAGGGGAGCGGCTTATCAGTGGTGGCGGGCATATGATTTGGGTAGCCCGGCCGAGTCAGCTTCACTTACATGGGTTCAGTTTTCAATGATATTCTTGAGCGAGTTTGTACTTTAGTCCCTCTAAGATGCATGGCGCGCGGAGTTTGAGTGGCTGCGCCAGGCACTATGTCAGTATCACAATATGCCGTCAGATTCAGTGATTTTTCCAAGCACGCACCTATTTTTGTTGCAACATTTAGAGAGCGTGTTCGTAGATTCATTGAGGGCCTCAGGCGTGATATTCGCTTTAGCATAGTTCGGGAGTTAGAGTCGGATGTTTCATTTCAGCATGTGGTAAGGATTGCTCGCAGAGTTGAGGGCATGCTGGACCATGAGAGAGACGACATGCGAGACTATGATAAAGATGTCAGGCGTGGCTATGAGGGAGAGGACAGACGAGGTCAGGAGAGAGAGGGCAGAGAGGTGAGGAGGCCTCGTAGTCCGGAGATATTTACTGGTCCTCATTATGGAGGCAGGGTACGACACGGTAGAGGTTTTATGGGTCAGCCAATTCAATTTGCATTGCCGGCTTTGCATGGGGTTTCAGGTAGTCATGGGTCTTAGAGTAGAGGGCGCCCAAGAGGGAGAGGCCCGCCCGTTGATGTGTTTCGTATAGTAGGCTGCAGGCTGTTGCGCCAGATGTTATAGTACAAATATGTTTTGTTTTGTTACAGAGGGGCACCATTTGTATTTCATTATAGCTCCGCTGGTAGGAACGAGTTCCCTCATTTGTTGTTTTGTTTTTGAGTGAGTTACATGATTTGCACTCTATTTTTCCTGATTGCTCCCGTTGGGAGATTCTACGAGTGATAACCTATGTCTATCTATTTTATTCATCATTGAGGGTGGTGAGACTAGAAGTGATTCCTTGTTGTTCATCATGGTAGCTTAATGTGATTTTCCCAAGTATTTTGTTTACGATCTATGATTTGATACTCCAGCGAGATGTGAGTTCAGTGAATGTTATGATTTTATCAGCCGAGATGAGTTATTGGGGAATGTAAATTAGTATGATATAATTTCGGTATACGATTTAGAGTTGAGGGAGAGGTCCTCGTGATATTTGGGATTCGATATATTTAGACCGGGCTGAGTACCGCGATGAAAATTCTATCAGGATGGGATCCTTGTTACTTGTTCATATGCTTGCTTCTTCCTTGTTATATTGCTTCTGTAGGATTGAATTTATAGAGAGTTGTGCCTATGGGCTTGTTTGATTGTCTCTTTATGTGTATCTATTTTCATATGCAGTTATTTCGTTATGTGCTTCTTTAGTTTAGCTTGCGGGATGTGTGCCCGGTGGTAATAGTTGTGGCTCGGTGATTGGGGTGTCTAATAATGAGGTCTTCGTGTTTATTGCATCATTATCAGTATTATTACTAGGAGCCTATGTGTGATGTGCTATATTGTGTGGTGTTGCCTTATGGGTATAGTCATGAGTTAATGTAGCTGGTTGAGGCTAATGCCGGATATGGATTTAGAATCGAGTCTTTTGGAAATGAGGTAGAAGGTGATAAATTGAGGTATGAAGCTTATCGGTGGTGATGAGAAGGCTATATTGCAGTTGGGATCGTGTCATCAGGCTTATGTAGGTTGAGGTGAGGTGGGATAACCCGCAGGTGTGTGTTGTAAGTGCGCAATCAGTGATTGGATGAGTTCGAGGTGAATCTTGGCACGTTCGAGGATGAACGTTTGTTTAAGAGGTGAATCACGTCATTCAGATGTGGTTTGGGTTGGTTTTAGCATCATTGGCGTATTTTGAAGTTTAGAAATTCTAGGCTTGAATCCGAGAATTATTCGGTGTTTTAATGTTGTTTTGGGTGTTCCAAAAGTTCGACTAAGTTCATGCGTTGGTATGTGACCTATTGGTGTAATTGGTTGAGGTCCCAAGAGGCTCGGGATGGTTTAGGACTGTTTTCGGAAGGCTTAAAGTTTGGAAATGTAGATGGTGCTGATGTTCGGGTGTGGTCGCACATGCGGATAGGGGACCGTAGGTGCGAGCATCATAGGTGCGGTAAAGAGCACACATGTGCGAGAAAAAGCGGACTGGGTAGCCTCCGCAGGTGCGAAACTTTGGGGTGCAGGTGCGGCCTCCGCAGAGGAGATTCAAGGGCACAGGTGCAGGTAGGAGTGCAGGTGTGGTTTGTGTTTCGCACCTGCGATTGCACATGTGCGGTTAAGTGGTCGCAGGTGCGGATGTCCTGGGCAGGTTCTTATAAACGAGGGTTAGCCATTTTCTTCACATTTTGAACTTTGGACTTCAGATTTGGGAGCAATTTTTGGGGATTTTCGAGCTAATCAAGTGGGTAAGTGTTCTTCATCTAGAATTATATATAGTCCATGAATTAGTCTTTGTTTTTATCATTTAATTTGTGTTTTTAGTTAGGGAAAATGTTGGTTTTTGAGGAAAATCTTCAAAACGAAATTTAATGATTTGAGGGACGAAATGATATCGAAATTCGGCAAATTTTGTATTGTTGAACTCTTATTCGAACGAGTATTCGGATTTTGTAAAATTTGACGGGTTCCGAGGTGCGGGCCCGGGGGTCAACTTTTGGGTCGATTTTTCTATTTTTGTAAAGGTTGAAATTTTATTATTTGGAATAGTTCCTTATACGTTTTTTGTGTATCAGGAAGTTGTTTTAGTGGATTTTGAGTCGTCCGGAGGTCTTTTCGCCCAAGAAGTCATTTTAGATTACCGGGTTATCGTCTTCGAGGTAACTATCTTGCCTAACCTTGTGTGGGAGAATTTACTCTTAGGATTTGAGTCTTCTATGTGACTGTAGCTCGTGTACGCGAGGTGACGAACGCGTGCCAAGACTTATTTGTTGGAAATTGACCCTTTAGGAATCTTAGATCGTTATATTCGCCGAGTATGAATTGTTCTAAGCATGATTTATTTTCCCTAATTTCTAGTATCATCTTTATTTTCTTAAATGTAGAATTTTCTTACTTTTGGATTTATTCATATTGCCTATTTGACTCCTAATTGACTAATCTGAAGATTCTATCTCCTCTTACTGTCATGCTATGTTTTCTTAACTACTTATCTCAAATTTGCAATTATCTTCACCTCATCCTATAATTGTTTTGGTCTTAAATGAAGTTAGGATTATTCTCTGTTGCTTGTCCTTAAGTGGAAACTGTTGAACATTCTCGTAACTGCTCAACCTTAAAAGAAGTTTAGATATTCTATACCTTCGTGACTTGCCCTTATATGGAGTTATTGGATTCGTGTGAATTCCATGTTGATTGAACCGTGTATTTGGGTACGACCATTATGTGTTATTCTCTTTCTCGTTGAGTTGTCCTTATTATGCATAATATTCTTCATTGTTCTTATTCCTTGGGAACTAGCCTTGCTTTTCTTGTGATCAAGGTTCTTGAATTGATGTGTAAAGACCCGTAAAATTTCAAACGGACCCTTGCGGAATAAAAAGTACCCCGGGACTTAAAAGATAAAATTTTCCATAATTGTGCGGGTATGCGGTCCACTATACGATTGCAGATCAGGTATGCAGACCGGATAGTGGTCGCATACTTGGACAATTTGCTGTCCATTTTGAGGAGACCTATGCGACCTAGAATGCGATCGCATATCACGAATGCAGGCCGCATAGTTGTCGCATTCTTGCACCTTGATTTTTGCGGAGGGAGTTATGCGACGCACTATGGGATGGCATAATAGGTATGCAGACCGCATAGTGGTCGCTTACCTGGGCAGTCTGCTTCTCTTTTTGGCCCAGCTGAAGGCCACTTATGCAATAGGTATGCGAACAACATAATAGGAGTGCGATCGCATTCTTTACCACATACCTGCTTCGGGGTTTCTAATTTCTAATTTTAAAACCCGACCCCAGTTTAATAAAACACCCCTCCCCTCCATTGTTTAAGAATATTTGATCAATATAGAGAGAAGTGAGAGTGTGTTCTAGTGAGAGAAGTCCTCATCTTCCCAAATTGGTCCTCCATCTCTACTCAGACCATGACTTAATCGAGTAGTCGTCATCTTCTTCACTATAAGAGGTAGGTCTTCAACCCATTTCCCCAAATTCTCAAATTTTAGTTAGAATAGAACACACATAGGTTGGTTCTTGAAGAGGAAAGTTATGACCTTGCATGCATGTGAATAATCTTCTATAATCTAGCAAAGCGAGGTAGGCTAGGGCAACCTTTCACTAAAAAAGGGGGCTAGTTAATCTATAGGGCCACGTAGTATTTGATAAAATGCCCAAATGAATTAATGATTTCTAATTCTAAGTCTAAGCATGCAATCTTCTAAATTAGATTGGAGGCGATAGAAGGTCCGGGTGGTCGAGAATAGATATTAAAGAGAAATTTCGACTCGAGGTATGTATGGCTAATTTTAATCTTCGTAGAGTCACCTTGTTGGTGCCCGAGCATTCGGTATGAGTTTCTAGCTTATGCATATGTGAATCGATTATTCCAATGTGTTGAGGCATAAGATTCTGTTCTCTGATTGTCCTAGTTGATTACCATGCCACCATGCTATATGAGATTGTGAAAAGGTGATTTCTTGTGCTTATTCTATCATGTGCAAAGCTCGTTAAATGTTGAATACATCGGTATGAGAGGATGTGCTGCAAAATGAAAGAAATGATAACGAATCAAATTGTTGAATGTATCTAAGTGCTAAATTTGTGTAGCAAGTAATGGAGGGGAAATGTGGATTTATCTAATTGAACAATATGTTGATGGTATGTTGTATATGACTCACTGTTTGGTAAAAATTACTATGGCCTTGAACTCACATGGTTATTTGTTTGTTACGAATGTATATTCTTTATGATGAAAATCCTTGTGATTGAATTGATTGGTTGATGTTGCTATCAAATGTGATTGTAAGGTGGGATCGGGTTGCACGCCGAAACAGAATTGTAAGGTGGGATCGGGTTGCACACCGCAATAGAAGTAATAAGGGTGTAATGTGACTGTAAGGTGGGATCGGGCTGCACGCCGCAACAGAAATAATAAGGGTGTAATGTGATTGTAAGGTGGGATTAGTTTGCTCGCCGCAATAGAAGAAATAAGGGTGGAATATGAAGGCAAGGTGGGATCAGGTTGTGCGTTGCAACAGGAGAACGAATGAAATAAGAAATTGTGGACCCTCATTTGTGTTTTTTGTACATCTGTGCAGTGTTTGTTTGGTTTCCTTGCCTGTCCCGTATCTGTGCAGTGTTTGATTTTACTTAGAGTAAAGATTGTTCATACATACTAGTACTATTCCATGGTACTAACGTCCCTTTTTCGGGGGCGCTATATCTTTTATATTGATGTAGGTGGTTCTATAGCAGGTAGCTCAGCCTGTCGTTAGTGGTGCCTCCTCTTCATCTCTTCAGCAGTTCTGGTGAGCCCCATTTCCTATCGAGGCCGTGTGTGGACTATATCATTCTCTTTTGCTTATGTTGTAAAAGGTATAGTCGGGGCCTTGTTACCCGAAAGTCTATGTAAACTCCTAGTATTCTTACAAGCTCCGTAGACACGAGGTGGGTTGTATATATGTATATTTTTGGCGGTAGTTACATTCACTCATGCTCGTGGATCGCATTGGAAATGTTGTATGTAACTTGTATGTTTTTGGGATTATCAACTGCTAAAATGTTAAAGAAGAAATGAACTTAAGTTGTAAATCCATGCTCATTTTTTTAATTTGCTACTTCCTATGGAATATTTTATATTATGAACACGGGGTAATGTGTTGGGTAGGAAAGGCAATCCAGGTCCACATGACCAGGTTCATCCGATTAGGCGCCGGTCTCGTCCCTAGGTTTTGGGGCATGACAAACTTGGTATCAGAGCCTGAGGTTTTAAAAAGTGACCTAGGATGCCTCTGAGCCGTGTCTAGTAGAGCCCTTCTTATCGGTGTGATGTCGACCACATCTATAATTAGGGGGTTGCATGGACATTTAGGAAAGTACCTTTTTATTGCTATTCTATATCGTGCGATGTGATGAAAGTTGAGGTTGTCTACCTCTAACTCGTGCATTGTTCCAATTTCCAGTAAATGGCACCCAAGAAGAGAGCTTGACTCGGCCTAGAGGTCAATGATACCCCAGAAGTGGTCCTAAATTCTCCAGCTAAGGGTGCGGGTGCGAACGATTCCCCGGCCACAAATCAACCTGACACCTCCACTCCAGGCCAGACTATTCCTATTCCTTCTCCAGCGGAGGGTGCTGAAATCCCTCCCGCTGATATTCCTGACCCACCTCCAGCTCTAGCTTCCAGTGCCGGTATTTTTAATGGGGACCTCAAGGTAGCTATTCAGATGTTGACTCAGCTAGTGGCCTCCCAGGCCCAAAGATCACATGTTGCCCCTGCGTCCTCTAGCGAGCAAAGGGATTCTTCAGGTTCTAGAGTCAACGAGTTTCTGCGGTTAGCCCCTCAAGAGTTCATAAGCACCGACCCAGAGGCTGATGCTCAGGGGTTCATCGATGAGATGTGCACGACCCTCCAAGTTATGTGGGCTACTGAGACAGAGGGGGTTGAGTTGGCTTCCTATCGTCTGAAGGGAGCGGCATATTCATGGTTTGAGATGTGGGAGAGGTCCCGTGGAGAGGGGAGCCCTCCGGCGAGGTGGATGCCTTTATGGGTCATTTCTTGCCTGCCGAGATTATAATAGTCCGTGCTACAAAACGTGAGGCCCTTAAGCAGGGCAACATAAGTGTGTGGGAGTATCATATGGTGTTCGTGCGCTTGTCCAAATATGATGTTCACATGGTGTCTACTATGGATGCTAGAGTTCGTCAGTTTGTTCCGGGCCTTGGTCCCTCGGTTATTAATGAAGCTGCTCTGCATTCAGATATGAACTACGGGAAGATTGTGGGATTTTCCCAGGCTATGGAGGATCGGAAATTAAAGATAAAAATGGAGAAGGAGAGTGGTAGTAGGTCCCGGTCAGCAGGCAAACCTGGGAGTTCAGTTGGAGGAGGGAGATCAGCCCTTGGGAGAGGATCATCAGGGCCACCTCGGTCCTATGCTTAGTCCTCAGCCAGTGCGCCGCCACCAGGGCACAATTATCAGTAGGGAGGTCGCGTTGGACCAGTTTCAGACAGCAGGGGGTTCCATCAGTCGGGTCGTTCAGGTGGGAGGTTCCAGCAGCAGCGGATGGCCTTATGCCCTAAGTGTGGGAGGTTTCATTCTGAGCCTTGTTTCTTGGATATCCCGGTATGGTATAGATGTGGAGTGAGGGTCCATGTTTAGCGAGACTGTTGTGCACCCAGATAAGGAACGGGTAAAGGCACTGCTCAGCCATCTAGTTCTTCAGCCGCTACATCCTCAACATGCCCTCCAGCCCGCAGCCCTCCAGCTCTAGCAGGGGGCGGTGCAGCCACAAGTATAGCACGGGGTCGAGGGGTACCCAGTCGGTTCTATGCTTTGAGTGGTCGCCAGAGTGCTGAGGCTTCCCCATATGTTGTCACAGGTATTCTGACTATTCAAACACATGATGTTTATGCTCTTATTGATCTCGAATCTTCATTGTCATATGTTACTCCATTTATTGCTTCAAGTTTTGGGATAGAACCCAAATAATTTCACGAGTCGTTCTCTGTGTCGACTCCGGTTGGTGATTCTATTACGGCCGTGCGAGTCTATAGGAATTTTGTTGTCACGGTATGTGGTCGGGATACCACGGCCGATCTTATTGAGTTAGAAATTGTAGATTTTTATGTAATTATGGGGATGGATTGGCTCTATTCGTGCTTTTTTAAACTCGACTGCCGAACTAGAATTATGAGGCTCGAGTTTCCTAATGAACCAGTTATCGAGTGGGAGGGGAATAATGTTGTGCCAAAAGGTAGGCTTATTTCCTACCTTAAGGCCTCAAAGATGATCAAAAAGGGTGCATCTACCATTTGTTCCGGGTTGCGGACACCACTTCAAAGGTGCCTACTCCCGAATCTGTGCCTGTTGTGAATGAATTTCTTGAAGTATTTACAGACGAGCTTCCTGGGATTCAACCAGATAGAGAGATCTATTTTGGGATTGATGTATTCCCAGATACGCAACCAATATCTATTCCGCCCTATAGGATGGCACCAGCAGAATTGAGAGATTTAAAAGAACAATTGAAAAATGTATTAGAAAAGGCTTTCATTCGGCCAAGTGTTTCGCCTTGCAGCGCACCGGTTCTTTTTGTCAGAAAGAAAGACGGATTGCTTCGGATGTGTATTGATTATCGGTAGGTCAACAAGGTCACCATCAAAAACAAATACTCGTTGCCTCTGATAGATGATTTGTTCGACCAGTTGCAAGGTGCTAAGTTCTTCTCAAAGATTGATTTGCTGTCCGAGTATCACCATTTAAAGATCAGGGAGCACGATATTCCTAAGACTGCCTTCTGGACTCGAAATGGGCACTTTGAATTTCTGGTAATGTCTTTTGGGCTAACCAAGCCCTAGCAACTTTTATGGATCTTATGAATCGGGTTGTCAAACCGTTTCTTGACTCCTTCGTGATTGTCTTCATTGACGATATCCTTCTCTATTCGCAAAGTCGGGAAGATCATGCTAATCACCTCAGGGCAGTTCTGTAGACTCTTCATTAGCACCAGTTGTATGCAAAGTTTTCAAAATGTGAATTTTGGCTAGAATCAGGCACCTTTCTGGGCCATGCTGTTTCCAGGGAAGGGATTCAGGTTGATCGCCAAAAGATTGCAGTGGTAAAGGATTGGCCTAGACCAACGACTCCGTCAGAGATTCCCAGTTTCTTGGGTTTAGTTGGATATTATCGGAGGTTCGTGGAGGGATTCTCTACCCTCGCCTCCCTATTGACTAAGTTGACGTAAAAAGCGGTTATGTTTCAGTGGTACGATGCTTACAAAAAGATTTTTCAAGAATTGAAATCAAGATCGATTTCGACGCTAGCGTTGACCTTGCCAGAAGGTTCATAAGCTTTTGTGGTGTATTGTGATGCTTCAAGGGTTGGTTTGGGGTGTGTATTGATGCAATGTGGTAAGGTAATAGCATATGCTTCTAGGCAGCTCAAGAATCACGAGAAGAATTACCCGACACATAATTTGGAGCTCGCGGCGGTTGTGTTTGCATTGAAGATCTGGCGGCATTATCTTTATGGGGTCCATGTGGACGTGTTCACAGACCACAAGAGTCTTCAGTATTTATTCAAACAGAAGGAGTTGAACTTAAGGCAGCGGAGGTGGTTAGAATTGCTCAAGGATTATGATATGAATATTTTGTACCATCCAGGAAAAGCGAACGTGGTAGCAAACGCTCTTAGTCGGAAATCCATGGGTAGCTTGGCTCATTTGGAAGCAGGTCAGAGGCCTTTGGCTCGGGATGTTTATCAGTTGAACAGTCTGGAGATATGTTTTTTGGCCTCAGATGAAGGGAATGTCGTGGTGCATAATGGAACGGACTCTTCGCTTGTAGCGGAAGTCAAGGGAAAGCAATTCAGGGATCCAACTTTGGCACAGTTGAGAGAAGCAATTCTGAATCACAAGACTACAACGTTTTCACTCGGCAATAACGAGGGTGTTTTGCGGTGCCAAGGGAGGCTATGTGTTCCGCATGTGGATGATCTTCGGGAGAGAGTTATGGCAGAGGCTCACAATTCCAGGTATTCCGTACACCCAAGTTCTACGAAGATGTATCACGATCTCAAGAAGATTTATTGGTGGAATGGTATGAAGAAGGGATTGGCAGGCTTTGTGGCTAGGTGTCCAAATTGTCTGCAAGTGAAGGCCGAGCATCATAGGCCCGGTAAGTTGGCACAACTTATGGAAATACCGACATGGAAATGGGGAATGATCAATATAGACTTTGTGGTGGGGTTACCTCGCACTCCGCGTAGGATTAACTCAGTTTGGGTAATAGTGGACCGGCTCACGAAGTCGGTGCATTTCTTGCCAGTCAAGTCCACCGATACTGCAGAACAATACGCTCAGTTGTATATCAATAAATAGTCAGCTCCATGGCACTCCAGTATCTATTATCTAGGATCGAGGGGCCCAGTTCTTAGCTAACTTTTGGAAGAAATTTCAGCAGGGTTTGGGTACGCAGTTAAATCTCAGCACAGCTTTCCACCCGCAAACGGACGGTTAGGCAGAGCGGACCATTCAGACGCTTGAATATATGTTACGGGCTTGTGTGTTAGATTTCAAGGGTAGTTGGGATGATCACTTGATTCTTATAGAATTTGCTTACAATAACAGTTTCCATGCTAGTATTCAGATGGCCCCATTTGAGGCATTGTACGGAAGGAGGTGTAGGTCTCCGATTGGATGGTTCGAGGTTGGTGAGGCGGAAATGCTAGGGCCGGATCTTGTGCACCAAGCTATGGATAAAGTTAGATTCATTCATCAAAGGATGAAGACTGCTCAGAGTCGTCAGAAATCCTATGCGGACGTTCGTCGAAGAGATTTGGAGTTTCAAGTATATGATTGGGTATTCTTGAAGGTGTCTCCCATGAAAGGAGTGATGCGGTTTGGAAAGAAATGGAAATTGAGCCCAAGGTTTTCGGGCCATATAGGATTGCTCAAAGGATACGGCAGGTGGCGTATACGCTGGAATTTCCCCATGAGATGTCATTAGTGCACCCTGTGTTTCATGTGTCCATGGTGAAGAAGGTGGTTGGAGGTCCATCTGTAATCATGCCAGTTGAGACCATTGAAATTAATTGAAAGTTGTCATATCAAGATGTTCCGGTTGCTATTCTTGATAGGAAAGTTCGTAGGTTGAGGAACAAAGAGGTCGCTTCGTTCGAAGTATTATGGCGGAGTCAACAAGTCGAAGAAGCCACGTGGGAAGCGGAAAATGAAGTGAAAGAGAAATATCCTTACTTGTTTGAATAAGTCACTTAGTGGTTTTGAAAGTTGTCATCTCTAAGCAATTACATTGGTGTCAAATTTTGTGCAAGAACACTCCACTCCCTAATTACCTACTATTGTGACTTCTCCAACTTTGTGCCATAAATGTATATGTTGTTGTGATTATTTGGGTCATGTGCAACTTCTTGAAAAAGCTGAATTATGTGAAACTCATTGTAATAGCTGAACTATGTGCAACTCATTGTAATAGTTGAATTATGTGCAAATTTATGGAGTTAACTGAACTATGTGAAACTTGTGGAAGTAATTGAATTATATGCAACTTGTTCAAATGACCGGATTATGTGCAAGTTAATAAAGTAATTGAAAATGTGTGGAATTGGTTAAAATGTGTTTCGAGGGCTCTCTGACAGGTAGATAGGCCTAATTACAGAGGAAACTCTGGCGAAAATTTAAGGAAATATCGGAGTTAGAATGATTCTAAGTGGGGGAGGATGTAAAGACCCGTAAAATTTCAAGTCTAACAACAATGCCCGAATGGGTCCCCATGTTGTTATAACTGTAGAAATTCTTAAAATGGACCCTTGTGGAGTAAAAAGTACCCCGGGACTTGAAAGATAAAATTTTCCAGAATTGCGCAGGTCTGCGGTCCACTATCCGATCGCAGATCAGGTATGCGGACCACATAGTGGTCGCATACTTGGACAGTTTGCTGCCCATTTTGAGGACAACTATGATGCCTAAAATGCGATCGCATTTTATGAATGCGGACCGCATAGTTGTCGTATTATTTCACCTTGATTTTTGCGGAGGGAGTTATGCGACGCATTATGCGATCGCATAATAGGTATATGGACCGCGTAGTGGTCGCATACTGGGGCAAAGTCTGCTTCTCTTTTTTGGCCCAGCTGAAGGCCACTTATACGACAGGTATGCGGACCGCATAACAGGAATGTGATCGCATTCCTGACCGCATACCTGCTTCGGGGCTTCTAATTACTAATTTTAAAACCCGACTCCCAGTTTAATAAAACACCCCTCCCCTTCATTTTTAAGACTATCTGATCAAAATAGAGAGAAGTGAGAGTGGGTTCTATTGAGAGAAGTCTTCATCTTCCCCAAATTGGTCCTCCATCTCTACTCAAGCCTGGAATTAATCGAGTAGTCGTCATCTTCTTCACACTAAGAGGTAAGTCTTCACCCCATTTTCCCAAATTCTCAGACTTTAGTTAGAATAGAACACACATAGGTTGGTTCTTGAAAAGGAAAATTAAGACCTTTCATGCATGTGAATAATTGATGTGTGGCTAGAATCCATAGGTTTAAGCATCATATACCTTACATTTTATGTGCTTTTGTGATAAAAATACATGTTATATGTGCATAATGGAGTCTATTTTATGTGTAGGTGAATTTTAGATGGAAGCCGAGCTAAATGGGTGCATAAACGTCAAAAATACGCTCAAGAGTCGAAAAGGAGTGACCCGGGCCATAGCCGGCGTTTTACCCCAAAAGCCAGCCATACCCAGGCGTTATTGGGGCATTTCAGTCAAGACGCCAGCCCTCCCCAGGCGCTACTGGGGCATTAGAGCCAAACACCTGGCCTATCCAGGCTTTAGCTGGGCGTTTGGAGCTTAACGCCTGGGGTCCCTGGTCCGGTAAATTCCGAGTTTTGAAGGTTTTAAGTGTTTCCCGGTTGGAATAGAAGTATCCTACACATTTAGGGTTTATCCCAAATATATAAATAGACCCAAAACACATAACTTTGAGGGGAGGATGCCATCTTTGGAGAGAATATACACACAAGATCATTGAGGAAGAAAAGGATTATCAGTTTTCTTCATCTTAATCTAGTATTTTCCATTTATGCAAAACTTATGCAATTGTTTAATTCTAGTATGAGTGGCTAAACACCCATTGTTCTGGAGTTGTGGTTTAGCCATGAATATTGTTTTTCGATTAACTTAACCTTCATTATAATTCGCTCAATATATGGTTGTTTCTTCATTCTGTGTTTAATTGCTTAATTGTTTGGCCAGCAATTAGGTTCTATATAATATCTATGTTATGCTTGGGAAACCCATATATAGATTAGAGAAGAATTGAAGAGAGTGCGCTCTTAACCCTTCAAGGGAGCGGATTTGTGGTTAGGATTGGAATATACCTAGTCACCGTTTTAATTAAACATCGTAATCTTAGTGCATTCTAATAGATTAATTTCATAGGAATATAGGCGTTAATCTATTGAGAATAGGCGAGAAGTACTTCGGGAGAAGGCTACGAGAGAAATTATCGATTAGTTAGCAACCATGAGTGAATTATATGAAAGGGAGAGTTAATTAGAATGCAAATCGAGTGGTGAATTGATCACAACCCTAGAATATTTTCCTCTATTGAGTACACAACAATATTATCGTAACTTGATAATTAGTTCATAAATTCGTAGAATAAATTAGTTATATTCCTGGATTTTGTTTTGGCTCGATTAAATAGCAATTAGAGTGATTCAATAAGTAGTTTACGCAAGTCCCTGTGGGTTCGACATTCGATTTAACATTATATTACTTGCTACGACCACGTATACTTGCGTGTGCGATTTGGACCAACAGGTTTTTGGCGTCGTTGTCGGGGACTTGAATATAGACTACTTTTTAGTTACTTGCTTTAATTGCTTATTTCATTGTGTCTAACGTCACGTGATTTTTGCTCTAATCTCAGGAACTTCGAGTGAATGCATAGGGTCAGAAGCCATAATAGACTTGACGACTTTGACCCCCAACCTGGGAGATCATTTCACAGGAGATTGTGAGAAGCAAGAGATACAGACAATCTTCAGGACTTCATCTGATTTCCTGTGAACATGGCAGAGGAACAACACATGCCTGTTCAGGAGGTGGCAATGCCAAGTATTGCTAATCTCACCTCCAGCATCGTGAAGCCCAGAATCACTGGGCACTTTGAGCTGAAATAGAGCATGATCCAACTACTTCATGCAAATGAGCAGTTTTTGGGTCTTCCACACGAGGATCCATAGCAGCACATTTTGAACTTCTTGGAGATTAGTAATACTTATATCACTAACGGGGTCAGTCCAAGATTATGTGAGGCTCACGCTTTTCCCATTCTCTATACTGGGCGAAACAAAGCGATGGCTGAAAGCAGAACTAGCTAATTCCATCACAACATGGAACGATCTGGAGAGAAAATTTCTGGCAAGGTTTTTCCCTTCAGGAAAGACCGCAAAGATCCCGAGTGAGATAGTCTCCTTTAGACAGAAAACAGGTGAATCGTTATATTCAACATGGGAAAGGTTCAAGGGGCTACTCAGAGACTGTCCTCATCACAATCATACAAACGAGGTGAGAGTTAACACTTTCATTGAGGGGCTCCATCCGCAAACAAAAATTGTGGTAGATGTAGCAGCCGGAGGTCAGGTGTTGGAGAAGAATTATGATGAAATATTTGCATTACTGAATAAATTCTCCATAAGCAATCCAGACTGGCAAGGTGAGATGGGGAGAAATGTGTCTCAAAATTTACCAGGGGTTCTTGAACTAGATGTGGTTTTAGCATTGTCAGCCCAGATTTCCACATTGACTAACCATGTCAATCAGATGAACCTGATCATTAACAAGCATCAATCTCAACCAGTGCAACAGGCTCAACCAGTGCAACAGATTCAGGTATTTTGTGAAGTCTGTGGAGAGGGTCATTTGAGTTATTTATGCCCAGTGAATCCAGAGTATGTCTGCTTTGTGGGTAACGCGAATAGGGGACAAGAAAATCAATATGGAAACACTTATAACCCCAACTGGAGAAACCACCCAGACTTCTCTTGGGGTGGAAATCAGAGCACTCATCATAACTACAGGTATCCAGCACCTCAACAACAGTACAAACCACCTCAGGCTGAACCATCAGCAAGTCTTGAGGATATTATGAAGAGAATGATGCATGACCAACTTGCTTTCAATCAGAAAATAATGGCTGATCACCAAGCCCAGACTGTAGCAATGAGAAACTTAGAACGTCAAGTGGGGCAACTCGCCAGTTCTCACAACACCCGACCAACGGGGGCGCTTCCAAGTCACACTGAAGCTAATCCTAAAGCATTTGTTAATGCTATATCATTGAGGAATGGGAATGAATTAGAAGAAGTTCAGTCCAAGAAGAGAAAGCAGGTAACTTTTGATGAGGAACCAATCACTATTGAATCAACATCAGACAACCCGCCAGCAAAGGGGGCGGTGGCTGAGCAACCCCCACCAAGTGTTGCGAGGCCGCCCCCTCCATTCCCTCAACGGTTGCAAAAGATGAAAGATAATGCCGCATATAAAAAGTTTCTTAACCTCTTGAAGCAGGTAAAAATAAAGATTCCATTGTAGACATTTTGTAAGAGGTGCCCAAATATGCTAAATACATCAAGGACATTGTGGCAAATAAACAGAGGTTGACTGAGTTCGAAACCGTGGCACTCACGGAGGAAGTTTGTTCAATAATTCAAAGCAAACTACCTCAGAACTTAAAAGATCCGGGTAGTGTTACTATCCAAATCTCAATTGGTAAGCATGTAGTCGGGCGAGCTTTGTGCGATCTTGGGGCAAGTATTAATTTGATGCCTCTATCTGTGTTCAAGCAATTGGGGTTGGGCGAACCACGCCCAACAACAATGATTTTACAATTGGCTGATCGCTCATTTGCTCATCCTGAGGGAATAGTTGAAGATGTGCTGGTGCAGGTGGGTTCCTTCATATTTTCAGCTGATTTCATTATCTTGGACTATGAGCCTAATCAGGAAGTCCCATTTATTTTTTGGTGTCCATTCCTAGCTACGGGCCGAGCTATCATCAATGTGTGTGAAGGGAAGATGACAATGCGAGTTGGTGATCGAGTGGAGGTGTTTAATGTTTATGAGGCACTCAAGTTGCCTATCCACTATGACGAGTTATCCATGATTACTGTAGTGAAAAGAAAATCGGAGTCAATGGCTCCATAAATGAGTCATGTTGACCCTCTTGAGCAAGTGTTAGTTGGGGATGAAGAAGACTGTGGGGATGAAATAAGGGGAGACATTGAGAAGGCTTTTGACGTATCTTGCAGTTACTTCCACGGGCTTGGAAAATTTGAAGAGTTGAATAAGCCTATTACTCTAACCCCTCATAAGCCATCTATTGAAGAGGCTCCAAAACTAGAACTCAAACCTCTTCCAGCACATTTACGCTATGCTTATTTGGGGAACTCTGAGACATTGCCCGTGATCATCTCATCCAGCCTGACCAATACACAAGAATAGAAATTGCTTAGGGTACTTCGTGAGCACAAAAAGGCAATTGGGTGGACCATTGCAGATATTAAAGGAATCAGCCCATCATTTTGCATGCATAAAATCTTTTTGGAAGATGGACATCGCTCGGGTGTTGAGCAGCAAAGAAGGCTAAATCCCACCATGAAAGAAGTGGTGAAGAAAGAAGTAATAAAATTGCTAGATGCAGGTATCATTTATCCTATTTCTAACAGCAACTGGGTGAGCCCGGTTCAATATGTGCCCAAAAATGGAGGGATAATTGTGATTGAGAATAAGAAGAATGAGCTGATTCCCACCCGCACTGTTACGGTTTGGAGTGTTTTCATTGATTATCGAAGGCTCAACAAAGCAACTGGCAAGGATCACTTCCCACTCCCATTCATTGATCAAATGCTGGACAGATTAGTAGGGCATGAATATTATTTCTTTCTGGATGGGTATTCAGGTTAGAATCAAATTGTCATATGCCCATAGGATCAAGAGAAAACCACATTCACTTGCCCTTATGGCACATTCTCCTTCAAGCGAATGCCATTTGGTCTTTGTAATGCACCAGCCACCTTCCAGAGATGCATGATTGCTATTTTCACTGACATGGTGGAAAAATTCATAGAGGTGTTCATGGACGACTTCTCAGTGTTTGGATTATCCTATGATGATTGTTTGACAAATCTGAGCATGGTGTTAGCCCGTTGTGAAGAAACAAATCTTGTGTTAAATTGGGAGAAGTGTCACTTTATGGTGCAGAAAGGTATAGTTTTGGGTGATAGAGTATCTAAAAGCAGCATCAAAGTGGATAAGGCAAAAGTGGAGGAAATTGAAAAACTACCTCCACCAATTTCAGTGAAGGGCATCCGGAGTTTCCTGGGACACGCAGGGTTTAATAGACTCTTTATTAAAGATTTTTCTAAAATTGCTACTCCGTTGTGCAGGTTGCTGGAAAAAGATGTCAAGTTCAATTTTAATGCACCCTGCCTGAAAGCATTTGAGGAGCTCAAGATGAAATTGGTAGCTGCCCCCATAATTGTTGCACCTGATTGGTCAATACCATTTGAACTTATGTGTGATTCAAGTGACCATTCAATTGGGGAAATGCTAGGCATAACAAAAGACAAGGTGTTTTATTCCATCTACTATGCGAGCAAGACCTTCGATGATGCACAACAGAATTACACCACCACTGAAAAGGAGCTGTTAGCTGTGGTATGGGCCTTTGAAAAATTCCGGGCATACATGGTGGGCACGAAAGTTATTGTCCAGATAGATCACGCAGCAATCAAGTACTTATTTACAAAGAAAGAATCTAAAGCTAGATTGATGCGCTGGGTTTTATTTTTGCAGGAATTTGATCTGGAGATAAGAGACCGAAAGGGCACTGATAACCAAGTAGCTGACCATCTGTCAAGGCTGGAAAATCATGATCATGTTGAGGAGGGTTGAGATATTAAAGAAGACTTTCCTGATGAGAAACTTTTTGCTATAACCCAAGACCCTCGTCTGCGGTATGCCGATTATGTGAATTAACTGGTGAGTGGGGTACTTCCTCCGTAAATAGAATCTGAAGCAAGGAAGAGGTTTTTACGCGATGTGAAATTTTACTATTGGGATGAGCCCTACCTGTACAAAGAATGTGGTGATCAGTTAATGAGGAAATGCATTCCTGATGTAGAAGTAGAACGGGTGTTGTAGGATTGTCATGCATCACCATATGGAGGCCATCATGGTGGCGATCAAACGGCAGCGAAAGTGGTACAATCTGGTTTCTTTGGCCAACACTATTCAAAGATGCCCACACATTTGTTAAAAAGTGTGACCAATTCCAGAGAACATGAACGATAAAAAGGAAGCATGATATGCCTTCGAATAATATCTTGGAGGTAGAGATTTTTGATGTATGGGGGATAGATTTTATGGGTCCATTCTCATCATCCAGGGGATACAAATACATTTTGCTGGCAGTTGATTACCTGTCAAAATGGGTGGAGGCAATTGCATTGCCGGCGAATGACGCCATGGTTGTCGTTGCGTTTGTGAAGAAGAATATATTCTCCAGATTTGGCACTCCACGGACCTTTATTAGTGATGAAGGAACCTATTTTTGCAATCAGTTTTTGAATAACCTTTTACCTAAATATGGGGTCCGTCATCGAGTTGCAACAACATATCACCCTCAAACTAGTGGCCAAGCAGAGGTATCCAATAAGAAATCAAGCAAATACTGGAGAAAACGATGAGTGAACAGGAAGGATTGGGCTGCAAAGTTAGACGATGCATTATGGGCATACAGAACAACGTACAAAACACCAATTGGGGAATCGCCGTACAAGTTGGTCTATGGGAAGGCATGTCACTTTCCTGTAGTGCTTGAACACAAGGCGTGTTGGGCCATCAAGAAGCTAAACATGAACCGTGAAGCTGCGGGTGAGAGAAGATTTCTGCAGTTGGATGAATTGGATGAGTTCAGGTTGCACTCATACGAAAATGCCAAACTTTACAAAGAAAAGAACAAGAGATAGCATGACAAACATATAAATCCGCATTATTTTGAGCTAGGCCAAGAGGTATTTTTATTCAATTCTAGGCTTAGACTGTTTCCTGGGAAGCTGAAATCGAGATGGTTAGGACAATTTGAGATAGTGCGAGTCACCCCATATGGTGCACTTGAGTTTCAAGCTATACATGGTGAAAGAGAATTTTTAATGAATGGACATAGAATCGAACACTATTGGGGTGGTACCATAAATCGTGAGAAGACCAAAGTTGTGCTCGCCGATGAGTGAAGCGAGATTCTGCGTCGTGCCGCGACGTTAAATCGGGCGCTTCATAGGAGGCAACCTATTGACTTGCTGTAATCATCGTGCCACGATATTAACTAAGGCACTTATATGGAGACAACACAATGCTTAGTTAAATCTTAGCATATCTAGAAGTAATTCTTGTAATTATAGGTACTAACGAGCTTGGGAATGCATTCGGGGGTTAAGAAGCAGTGTGCTAGCATGACAGAAGGCCTGGATAAAGCCAAGGTCGGCGGGGCGATAAGCCCCTAACGCCTGGCTAAAGCCAGGGTGGGCCGAGCGATAAGCCCCTAACGCCTGGCTAACGCCAGGGGGGACCGAGCGATAGATCCCTAACGCCTGGCTAACGCTAGGGTGGTCAGGGATTTTTAGCTCTAACGCCTGGCTAATACCAGGGTGCCCACGATTTAAGACAAAAATAAACATTAAACGCCAGGTATGCCCTCTTCTTATTTTATTCACCCCCAACTCTCCCAAGAACACCACTTCATCCGAAAAACACACAACAAGTTCACTGCACATGCACACATCTTAACCCAAACACCTAGTTCACTAGCACAAGTTCACAACACACACATCTTCCCCCAAATCTGCACAATTTTGATTTCGTGGTCAACTTAATCCGACAAACACACATAAAGCATTGAGGTATGATTGTATCCCTACCCCTTGTTACTTCGAAGTGGGTATTACAATTATTAAATGTGTAGCCTCGATTCATGGTGATTCTTTATGGGTTTATGCTATTCATGGTCATCTTGTATCATATTGTGATTCCCAACCCCCGAACCCTTTAGGAATGGGCTGAAATTGTGAAGCTAAGTGGTATTATGGAACCCCAACCAGCTTTGGGTACATGAGGTAGTCCCTCAAGTCCATAAGAGCTCTCATGGAAATTGTGCTAGCCAAGTGCTCGATGTAATTCCTCAATGGCAATACATATCCCAGATGGAGCCCGAGTCTCCGGGAAACAAACCACTAGTGTCATACATCGTGAACTCCATGAAATTTTAAGTGTGAAGAGGCTCACAAGAAGTTGTATGTGTCAAAATTTCTCATAAACGCGCCAAGGTGAAGTCTGAGTAACCTTGGCAATTTGGAAAAGCTCACAGTACACACGTTGTGGCACACACTAACTACTGATCATTTTTGCAGAAAAAAGAAAAGGATGCTACCCAGAAGAACCATAGGCAAAGGAAAGGCCACGTCTTCAGCCCCATCAAAAACAAAGCAAAACCCCCACCACCATAGAAGAAAAGAAAAGGGGGAGATGCTACTTCTAGTATGACTGGTGAGGAAACAGTAGCTGTTGTTGCTGCTATGAGACAACAGCCCGTTGGTCAACGGGAATATGGTATCAATAGCATACCAGTACAATCCAGAAAATGGTATGCACGCTGCAAGACAAAGCATGTTCACCCTGAGGTGGCCATTACAGAAGGGAGTCTAAGAACAAAATTCCCAACGATTTGGAGGAGCATCCATGAGCTGGGTTTAGGATATGTGTTCAGACACGATGGTCACATCAACTTGAACCTAGTTTGGGAATTCTATGCAGGGTTCAACCCTAAGGACAGGGAGGGATTGGTGCCAATTCGTGGGCACTTGGTAGATTTTTCGGCCAAGTCCATATGCGATTTTCTAGGTGCACCAAATGTTCTGGTGGAGCCTCTAGAGCAATTCATCCACCATCCCAACTATAGAGAGGTGAGGCACACACTGTGTGGGGTTCAATCTAGTGCTACGTGGATTCGGGATAGAGCCAGAAATTTCCATAAAAGGTTTCCCAAGAAAAAAATGAAGGCTGAAACCCAAGTGTGGCTTAAAGTGATTAATGCACGGATACTACCATGCAACCATGACACCTTAATCAGCCGAGAGAGGATTTGTGTGCTCTATTTCCTCATGACGGGGTAGAGAGTGAATGTGGGCCATCTGATGCGCTATCACATGGGGTTGGTGTGGTCCAGCAATAGAATCAATCGAATACCATTCCTAAAATTTCCTAACTCAGTTCCTGCTAAATGAGAATGTAGCGGTTGATCCCAGCTTTGACCATACCATTGATAGACTCGCATAAGAGATTGATGTCACTGGTTTAAGACTGAAGGAAGAGTCTTCACTGACCACTGAAGAGCGCAATGTGTGGGATGATGGGTTCATGGCCCATCTTTATGCGATGATAGATTTGTAGTTGCGAATAGGAGGTCGGCCAGCATCAGTTGCTGAGAGAGATGAGTTGGATCAGATATACCCGCTCAATGCTCATGCTTAGCATATGATTGGAGCAGTTGAGGGTTACAAGCTCCGAGATGATGAGGATATCAACACACCTGACGATTCTGATGCAGAGCCGATACGCTCAGATGAGGAAGATGATGAAGTCGATGAGCATGAAGAGGAATGGAGAGCGTCATATGATAAGGACGCTGAATGATCAGGGAGTTCTTGTACCTTGCTTCTATTACTTGTTTTATCTCTTTATGATGCACTGAGGACAATGCATGAATTAAGTGTGGGGTGTGTATACATACGTATTGTGGAAATGTTGTAACATATGTGGTGTCATGTTGTAGTTCTATTCATGATAAGTAAATGGTCTTTCTGTTAAGTCTTGTACTTGTTTTTTGTTTTTATATATAAAAATGTGGACTTTTCCCGACGATGGACCTCTTAGACAGTTCTCTTGAGGGAAGTAAGTCTAAAGAAAATACAAAAAAAAACATTTAGGTAGTGTTGTAATTCCCCCTTGGTTTTTCTTTGGGCCACGGTTCTTTTCCAAGGGTGTTACTTGAACCGGGTGTTTATTTTTGTTCTTAGAGTAGTTAGGAAGAAACTGAGTAACTTAGAGATACCCATTGACATGGTTGATGCCGGAATATTAGGTTATGACATACATTCTTCTTTCCCTTATATTTGGGTTGACATGTGATGCCTGAGTAAAGATAAATAACCTATTTTGTGACGTCTTAGCTCAGTTGTTTGACTTGTATGCTACATAGTGTAATATTGCTTAATTATCTCAATTTTGTGTGCTTGCTTGACTTGAGAGTTGAATAAAACCATTGTGATTGAGTCATGTGCAATGTGTGAGTGAGGTTTAGTGATTTTGTATGCCATCCTGTGTATTCTAGAACTTGCCCCGTGTGTTAATCGAAGCGAAATTGTAGTTTATGCTAGTCTAGGAGATGGCGTAGGCATTTTCTTGCTTGATCATGGATGTGGTTGTCACATAAGAATTAGAAAATTCCATTGCTAGCCCCTTTGAGCCTTTAGACATTTTCTTTTGTACCCACATTACAAGTCGTACCCCTATTTTGTTCTTAAATTGAGATTTTTGCACCTTTTCCTCCCAAGGAACTTAGTCGCTAAAAGAAGTAAGGTGGGATATTGGGGAATAGTATTTGAGTGGAGCCATGGAAAGGCCTGTTAGTGCACAAAAAAAATTGTATTCAGAAGTCACTAGCCAATGAACTGTCATGTATGGAGTGTGTGTAGGAAAGAAAAAAAAATGATAGTAAAAGTATGTACAAAAAGATACACACCTCCAAATTTTTATTAATTTGTGCTACTGAAAATATAGAAGTGCTTATTTGAAAAATACCTATGTTGAATATGAATTGTGGCAAGGGAATTGGTTGAGAAGAATATGTGTTGATTTGTTAAGGTAGTGTATTAAAGTGCTTAGGAGGGTTAGTCACTATTCCAATTATACCCGACCCGTCCCTTAGCCTACATTACAACCTTAAAAGTCCCAATTGATCCTAGAATTGGCTAACTTGAATTAGTGGAGATCTACACTAAGGGTAAGCTTATGGTATGACCACAGGATGCATATGAATTCTTTGTGAGAGTGAGTGAATTTGTTCAATTGTGTGATGTCCTTAAATAATATTCAAAAGCATATTGGAATGTATGGACTAGTTATATTCACTCTTTTGTTGTTGGTAAGGGCACATGATCTTATAAACGAATTGTAATGTTGTAAACTTTCTTGTTGAGTAGGTGCGTGAACTGAGAGGGCTTAGTGGTTGCAATTTGACTCTTGAGGTTGGGTTGTTTCAATTAGGTTATTGGTATTATTGATTAAATTGTTATGCTTGAGCATGTTTAAAGAAGGGAAAGAATGTGAAATTTTGTATGTTCATACTTGATTGCCGGTATTGATCATAGTTAAGGGGTAATATTGTTATTCGATATTAACTTAACCTTGATTATAATNCCATTGTTCTGGGGTTGTGGTTTAGCCATGAATATTGTTATTCGATATTAACTTAACCTTGATTATAATTCGCTCAATATATGGTTGTTTCTTCAATTCTGCGTTTAATTGCTTAATTGTTTGGCCAGCAATTAGGTTCTATATACTATCTATGTTGTGCTTGGGAAAGTCGTATATAGATTAGAGAAGAATTGAAGAGAGCGCGATCTTAACCCTTCAGGGGAGCGATTTGTGGTTAGGATAGGAATACCTAGTCACCGTGCTTAATTAAACATCTTAATCTTAGTGCGTTCTAATAGATTAATTTCATAGGAATATAGGCGTTAATCTATTGAACATAGGCGAGTAGTACTTCGGGAGAAGGCTACGAGAGCAATTATCGATTAATTAGCAACCATGAGTGAATTATATGAAATGGAGAGTTAATTAGAATTCAATATGAATGATGAATTGATCATAACCCTGGAATATTTGTCTCTATTGAGTACACAAAAATATTCTCGTTACTTGATAATTAGTTCATAAATTCGTAGAATAAATTAGGTATATTCCTGGATTTTGTTTTGGCCCGATTAAATAGCAATTAGTGTGATTCAATAAGTAGTTTACGCAAGTCCCTGCGGGTTCGACATTCGATTTAACATTATATTACTTGCTACGACCATGTATACTTGCGTGTGCGATTTGGACCAACAATAATCTTCTATAGTCTAGCAAAGGGAAGTAGGCTAGAGCAACCTTTCCCTAAAAAGGGGGTAGTTAATTTAAAGGACCACATAGTATTTGATAAGATTCCCAAATGAGTTCATGATTTCTAATTCTAAGTCTAAGAAAGGAATCTTGTAAATTAGATTGGAGACGATAAAAGGTTCGGTGGGTTGAGAATAGATATTAAAGGGAAATTTTGACTTGAGGTATGTATGGCTAACATTAATCTTCGTAGAGTCGCCTTGTTGGTGTCCGAGAATTTGGTATGAGTTTCTGGCTTATTCATATGTGAATCGATTATTTCAATGTGTTGAGGCGTAAGATTTTGTTCTCTGCTTGTCCCAGTTGATTACCATGCCACCATGCTATATGAGATTGTGAAAAGGTGATTCTTGTGCTTATTCTATCATGTACAAAGCTCGTTAAATGTTGAATACATCGGTATGAGAGGATGTGCAAAACGAAAGAAATGATAACGAATAAAATTGTTGAATGTATCTAAGTGCTAAATGTTGTGTAGCAAGTAATGGAGGGGAAATGTGGATTTATCAAATTGAACTATATGTTGATGGTATGCCGTATATGACTCATTGTTTTGTAAAGATTACTATGGACTTGAATTCACATGGTTATTTGGTTGTTACGAATGTATATTCTTGATGATGAAAATCCTTGTGATTGAATTGATTCGTTGATGTTGCTATAAAATGTGATTGTAAGGTGGGATCATGTTGCATGCCGCAACAGAATTGTAAGATGGGATCGGGTTGCACGCCCCAACAGAATTGTAAGGTGGAATCGGGTTGCACGCCGCAACATAATTATAAGGTGGGATCGGGTTGCACGCTGCAACAGAAGTAATAAAGGTGTAATGTGATTTTAAGGTGGGATCAGGTTGCACGCCGCAATAGAGGTAATAAGGGTGTAATGTGATTATAAGGTGGGATCGGGTTGCATGCTGCAACAGAAGAAATAAGGGTGGAATATGATGGCAAGGTGGGATCGGGTTGCATGCCGCAGCAGGAGAACGAATGAAATAAGAAATTGTGGAACCCTTCTTTGTGTTTTCTGTACCTATGTGTAGTGTTTGTTTTGTTTCCTTGCATGTCCCCTATTTGTGCAGTGTTTGATTTTACTTCGAGTAAAGCTTGTTCATACATACTAGTACTATTCCATGGTACTAACGTCCCTTTTTTCGGGGGCGCTACATCTTTTATATGGATGTAGGTGATTCTATGTCAGGTAGCTCATCCCGCCGTTAGTGGTGCCTCCTCTTCATCTCTTCAGCAGTTCTGGTGAGCCCCATTTCCTCTCGGGGTCGTGTGTGGACTATATCATTCTCTTTTTCTTATGTTGTAAAAGTTATAGCCGGGGCCTTATTACCGGCAAGTCTATGTAAGATCCTAGTACTCTTAGAGGCTCCGTACACATGAGGTGGGTTGTATATATGTATATTTTAGGCGGCAGTTGTATTCACTCGTGATCGTGGATCGCATTAGAAATGTTGTATGTAACTTGTATCATTTTGGGGTTATCAACTCCTAAAATGTTAAAGAAGAAATGTACTTAAGTTGTAAATCCATGCTCATTTTTTTAATTTACTACTTTCTATGGAATATTTTATATTATGAACACAGGGTAATGCGTTGGGTAGGAAAAGCAATCCAGGTCTTGACCGGGTTCATCCGGTTAGGCGCCGGTCTCGTCCCTCAGTTTTGGGGCGTGACATGATTTATCTTCCATGTCTTGTAATATTTTCAATTGTAGTGGTTGAACTTATTGTGATGCACGAGGTTTCTGTCGTGCCGTGTTTTTCTATTAATATTGCACATGCGGCGTGACAAGACGGGAGATGTATATGTGGGTTGCGCATGTGGCATGAAAAGGTGGGAACATGTTTTATGCACGTGTGGCGAAATAAGGCGGGCATATACTTTATTATTGCACACGTGGCGAGACAAGGTGGGTTATGTCAGGGATTTCTTTGTGATACTTGTGTTGGCCTGGGGTCATTCCTTGTTGTTGATATTATGTACTGGAACACTTACTGTGTGAGTTTATTCGCGTGGAAACTTATGTGATGAAAATGTACGTGTTGCCTTTTTTTGTTTTTCCTTATGTTTGTTGGTTGTTGAAATCATGTTAGGACACCTACACAAGCATACACGTAGTTAAGTACTACTAATGGATTTAGGACTCCTTGTTCTTATCACGTATAGATACTCTTGTTGTGCTTGTTGTATGGGTGCAAATGATCCAATTGGAACGTGAGTCGTACGTGCAGTTAGTACTCGAATGATGGCGCAAGATGCCAAGTGTTAGGGTTCGAATATTTGGACCCGTAAATAGTGATTTGTCCGAGATTTGCAACCTCGTGGAGATGACTACTAATTTGATGTAGAAGTGGTTGATGTTTTTGAGTCATTACATGTACGTGTTGTAAATTTTCATGCCGGATTTGTTTGTGTTCTATTCAGTCTTTGTGTTACTTCATTGTTTTCCGCTATTACTTATGGTTTTCCTTCTTTATCGAATTCACTATCTTTTTAGCTATATCGCGTAGCCTTTATGTGTATATCATTATTTCCCTGATTCCTATATTGATACTTGTTCAGTTTTATTAGACCAGCAGGTATCTTGACTAGTCCTCGTCACTACTTCACCGAGGTTAGTCTTGATACTTACTGGGCACCGCTGTGGTGTGCTCATACTACTTTTCTGAACATTTTTGCTTAGATTCCAGGATTTCGCATAGCCGGCCAATTGATTGTTAGGAGAACAGTTTCTATTGTGGAGACTCAAGGTATAACCGCTTCAGGGTTCGCTGTTTCGGAGTCACCATCTTATATTTTTTTTTCCACTGTTGTACTTTGTTCTGAACAATGGTATTTTTAGGAGTTTTAGTGTAATTTCTTAAAAGCTTATAACTTGTACTTTCAGGTTTTGGGAATATACAATGTGTAAAGAATTATTTATTTCGGAAAAGTATTCGATTCTATTTATTATTGTTGTTATTCCCGAATATTAGGCTTACCTAGTCCTTAAGACTAGGTGACATCACGACACCCAACGGAGGCAAATTTGGGTCGTGACAGCAGCCCGATCCATAACTATCCTCACATACTAGGCCCTTGGCCTCACTCAGTCATCCTCACAAGACACTCTGGCAATTCATCTCAACTCACGGGACTCAACCAAAATACCTCTTAGTGTTTCAAACTAGTGTGATAACAGTGAAATAACAACAAGTGGTAAACATGATTGAGTTCACAAACGTCCTATCGGGATGATGTGAAAATAGTGTAAAAATACCCCTGATGATCTAAACACGTCTGCATGAGAACATGGCTCACAACCCATAAACAAGTATAAATTTCTAAAATACAGGATGTCGTAAGGTTTCAAATCGAATACATGGCTTAATAGTCGCTACAGGACGGACCAAGTCACAACCCCTATCAGTGCACGCCCACACGCTCGTCACCTCATCTACCAAACAATATAAAATACCGGAGTTTCATACCCCCAAGTTTAGAGTTACAATCATTACTTACCTTAAAAAATCCCAAAAGCTACTCTGCGATGCTCTTGCCCCTCGAATTGGCTCCCAAATGCTCCGAGTCTGTCACAAATCAGATCAATAACATCAAAATATGCTAGGGAGATGAGAATCTGGAACCCGACTAGGCTAAAATTAGACAAATAGAACAAAAATAAGTTAAAAAAGAAGAAGATAGGACCGAACTATGTATAACGCCACACTATGTGGCGCTATACACTAATGGTAACTGTGCCGTTAGTGTATAACGCCACACTATGTGGCGCTATACACTAATGGTAACTGTGCCGTTAGTGTATAACGCCACATAGTGTGGCGTTATACAATTTTTTTTGACAGGGTATAAAGCCATAGTGCCCGGCGTTATACATCTTTTCTGTATAGCGTCATGTATTGTGGCGCTATACCTGCTTCCTGGCACACCAATAATTCAAAAAGCGTATAGTGCTTACTGCTTTGGCACTATACAATTAAAAAAAAATTCTCCGGCCAGCCATTCTATATAAAGCGGTTAGAATTGCATTTCATTCAATCACAAAAAAATTTCAACTCTTGATCAAACATTTATTGTTGTTAAAATTCTCAAGCATTTTTTCATTATGTCTGAAGAGCGTAGAATAAGAGTTTCATTATATTGGGGGGTGAGGTTGTGATGGAGAATAACTCTGTGAGCTACAATTTACCTGCTCAGTGTCATGTTAAATTGCCACTAACCATGGTGTATGGTAAATTGATATCGTTGTTATGCAAAAAAATGGGTGTGAGCAAGTGTTCAGTGTTACTTAAAGTAAACAGACGATATCCGTATTCCGTCACTCCGCAAGGGGTTGCTTTTTACTCGGAGTTTAACATCAACGATGATGAAAATTTGAGTGATTTTCTGAGGACTCCGGATGAATTTCAGGAATTTCTTTTAATCACAATGTTGGAGATGTACGTGAAGGTTGTAGACGTTCCAACAAATGAGGTTGTGCGTAGTAGAGATACCCCTCAGTCATCGTGTGGTTATTCTAGAGCAGTTTTTGCCGGACAGGTTCCGGATGAAAGACTTTTCTTTGATTTAAACTTATCACCGCCGGGGAATGAGGACGGAGAAAATAATTTCTATCCTGCATTCCAACATTCACAAGACGAGTGGTAAATTTATTCTGTGATTTCTATTAATTATGTATATTTTTAGTGTATCGAATTTGTATTAACGCTCATATATTGAATAGGGGGTACCAGCCGGATTTGAAATTTACAAGTGGCCCATCCGGAAGTCATCACCTAATTGAAAATGTCCATCATGGAATTTCATCACATTACGACTTGTAAGTCAAGTTATACAGCTATATGAAAAGTATTATTAATTTTAGTAGCTTATATTTTTTTTTTGTGCAGTGAAAACGAGCAAGTTGAACCACCCGTACTCACTCAATTGCCCGAAAATGATGTATTACATCGGGATCTGGCTGATGCACAGAGTGAGGAACATAATAGTGATTACGACAACAATGTCGATGTATCCGGAGATGAGACACCCTTTCCTCTTGAGGATGGTGATGATGAGGATGAAGGGGACGAACCAGATTTGAAGAGACCCCCACCTAGACGAAGAGTGCACGAGTCCGAAGTGCCGTTTCATTCAAGGGAGATTTCTTACATTGATAAGTTTCCAAGCGTGTGGGATGTGGAAGCTCTCACAAGGGATTTTGATGAAATCGAGGCAGCAATGTGGGATGAGTCTAGACCAACGGTGCTTGCAAAGGGGATGTTTTTCCCCGATAAAGCACGCGTAAGCAGGGCTTGTAAAATGAACAATGTAAAAGAGTGTCGTGAAATGCAGGTAATGGAGTCAAGTTCGTATGTATACAAGGTTGTTTGCCGCAGGTGGTTTGGCCATGTCCTTGGATGTTGCGTGCGTCCAAAAAGAAGACAGGTATGTGGAAAGTGGGTAAATACATTCCCATCCACACATGTGAAATGGACACATTCAACGGTAATCATTTCAACTTGGATATTGACTTGATTTCTCTTGTACTTATTCCGCACATCGAAGCGTCCATAAGGTATAAAATCAAAGAGTGTATTACAGCAGTCCAGCAGGAATATGGACATACCATTACGAGAAGAAAGGCATTTCTTGGGCGCAAACGAGCATTTGAAATTGTCTACGGTAACTGGGATAAGTCTTTTGCAGGTCTACCAAAGTACATGGCCGCACTACAGCACTTTAATCCTGAAACAGTCGTTGAATGGAAGCTTGAGCGGAGTTCGGGAACACCAAAATACATATTCAGTTATGTGTTCTGGGCATTTAAGCCATCAATTGATGGTTTTTCGCATTGCCGGCCCGTAATATCCATAGACGGAACTCATGTATATGGAAAGTACGATATCAAGCTTTTGATAGTCGTGGCAGTGGATGCTAATGGCCAGAAATTTTGTCTGGCTCTCGTTGTTTCTTCTAATGAAAGCACAGAGACCTGGGCGCTATTTTTGAACCACCTGAAAGAGCATGTTTTGAAACAGCATTCATGTATTTGTCTAATATCTGATCGTCATGGTGGTATATTAACTTCTGTGGACAACTTGCCTGCATGGCAAGAGCCTTATGCATACCACCATTACTGTGTGAGGCACTTTAAGGCCAATTTCCAGAAGGTGTATCCCAATAAAGATCTACATGATTTGATGTGGATGGAAGCAACGGACAACCAACAACACAAATTCCGGAGGCATATGGAATCTATTAGGCAAGAAGATGAGGCAGCCTATTGTTGGCTAATGCGACATAACCCTGAAAAGTGGACTTTGCATGCAGATGGTGGCAGATAATGGGGAGTTCTTACTACAAATGTGTTAGAGTACTTCAATGGGTTATTGAAGTCGGCAAGAGGATTGCCCATCACAGCCATGGTGCAAATGTCGTTCAAGCAGATGGCGGAGAGGTTTGTTTAGCGGTTTGCAGCTGTAACTGAATTGATGCAAAGGGGTGTTGAATTTATGCCTGTGTCGATGCAGAGATTTGAGAAATACAGACGGTGAGCACATTGGCATTCATTTTTGCAGTATGATAACGAAAGAAATGTTTTTGAAGTCGCACCGCTATCCATTAAAATCGGGGTAATAATGTACATACTGTAAATGAATCATCAAGGTTATGCTCTTGTGGGAAATGGTCCATATACCACATGCCTTGCTCACATGCCATCAAGTGCTTTCAACGTATTAGTTTTGGGGAGACCAACTATGTTGATCAACAATATAGTGTTGCCAATTACGTAAACACTTATAGTGGTCAGTTGCATCCAGTGGGTGCTGAGCATTATTGGCCTCCGGAACCATTTAAAATGGTGTGTAACAAGTCATATTTGTGTAAAATACAGGTGCAGAAAAGAACGCGCATACGGAACCAAATGGATGTTAGGGACACTGTTTATCCGCGCAAATGTGGTATATGCTTGCAATCAGGGCACGACCGATGTACATGTCCTTCAACTGGTTTGGGTGGCAAAACTAATCGTGGGGGGTGTTCTTCTAGTGTACCAAACTACCCTTGAGTTGATGTTGTAATAATTTCATGTCTATGTATATGTTCCAAGATTTATGAAATAAAATTATGCTTGTTAATTATGATTTGTACTTTCCCATAGTACCGATTTAAATTATATATTAATAAAATTATATGTATATTTAGCACAGTTAAATATTGTTGTTAATATAAATAAAAATATCATTTACACCAAATGCAAAAAAAAAATCAAAGAAGACCGAATCAATGTGTGTGTTGTCTTGTCTAGCTGAAAAAGCTGACCAGCTGACATAAAGTCGTCCTGTCAACATCATCAAATTTAAGACGCAAAATATAGCGTCGTTGGATAGTACGTTATGTATTTAGCGCCACTTACCACTACGTTATGTGTGTGTTGTCTTGTCTAACTGAAAAAGCTGACCAGCTGACATAAAGTCGTCCTGTCAACATCATCAAATTTAAGACGCAAAATATAGCGTCGTTGGATAGTACGTTATGTATTTAGCGCGACTTACCACTACGTTATGTGTGTGTTGTCTTGTTTAACTGAAAAAGCTGACCAGCTGGCATAAAATCGTCCTGTCAACATCATCAAATTTAAGATGCAAAATATAGCTCCATTGGATAGTACGTTATGTATTTAGCGCGACTCACCACTACGTTATGTGTGTGTTGTCTTGTCTAACTGAAAAAGCTGACCAGCTGACATAAAGTCGTCTTGTCAGCATCATTAAATTTAAGACGCAAAATATAGCATCATTGGGTAGTGCGTTATGTATTTAGCGCGACTTACCACTACGTTATGTGTGTGTTGTCTTGTCTAACTGAAAAAGCTGACCAGCTGACATAAAGTCGTCCTGTCAACATCATCAAATTTAAGACGCAAAATATAGCGTCGTTGGATAGTACGTTATGTATTTAGCGCGACTTACCACTACGTTATGTGTGTGTTGTCTTGTCTAACTGAAAAAGCTGACCAGCTGACATAAAGTCGTCCTGTCAACATCATCAAATTTAAGACGCAAAATATAGCGTCGTTGGATAGTACGTTATGTATTTAGCGTGACTTACCACTACGTTATGTGTGTGTGTCTCGCGTATAAATAACGGACTCATTCCAGTTAATTTGTGTTCTAAAAATTTACTAAAAACAAATATTTCGTTTAAAAGTAAGGTTTTTCTTACTAAAAGTAAATATTTCACAAATGGCTCAACCTCTTCGTGCACCAAAATGCAATTGTGGAAAAGCATGCTTGATGCAATTTTGTTGGGACGGTGGTGAATGTGGACGTTGCTACTGGCATTGTTTGAATCAGTTTTACAAGGATCCCAACGAACCTATGTGTGATTTTGAGGGATGGGTTGACCCCCCATGTTAGCAGCAATGCTACAGAGAACAAGTACATTATCTTAATAATTTGCGTACAACACAAGAACGCGAAAGAGAAGGCAATAGAATTATTGCAGACTTGAGGGCTAAACTGAAGGAGGTAGGACGAGAAAAATGGAAAGTAGAATGGACTTGTGAAGCTGAAAAGGAAAAGAAAAACCAATATAAACGGGAACTTTCGGAGGTAAAGGCGAAACTTAAAGAGGTTGAAGAAGAAAAAGAATAGTTGGAAGAACGATTTAAGTGGTTGGAGTGGAGAATAAATGGCAGCCAAGGTTAAACACTTGCATGTATGTGTTTAGTGTAGTTTTATTATGTTAGCAGCCTATGTTTGTATTTGTGCTTGTGATGTAGTATTTTTTTCCTTCTATGTTGTACTAAACTTTATTTTAATTGAAGTGGAAGTTATGTTTTAGTGCTTGTGTTGTCATATGAAACTATCAAACGAAATGAGAATTAAAAAAATTAATGATAATATTCGATTAAATATTGTTGTTAATGTATACAAAAATATTGTTTACGCCATAATACAAAAAAAAAGTGAAAGAAGGTCGAATCAATGTGTCCCGCAACTGGTGTGTCTCAATGTAGCCGTTGGTCTGAGGCGCATCACTCCCACCGGCCGAGGTACGCTATCGGGATCATCATCATCAAATCGTCTCCTTATAGCCGGATGCAGCGCAGGATGACATGTATCGGCGGTGCTATCAGGTCCAGTAGAATACTACATAATAATATAAAACTTAGTATACAAAATTACATAAATATTCACAACAATTTATATTGTCTTACCATCATCATCATGTCTGGATCCTGAATGTAGTCATCTGTCGCAGCATCGCATGAAGCCTTCAAAAAGGAAATTAATAAAGTTAAAGGAGACAAATAAGTTACAGTCAAAACAAATTCAAATTCAATACAAATAAATTCATACATCCGCATGTGATGTGGATCCATAATTAGTCGACGCCTACTATACAAATCTCGGGTCGGTCATTCCTCGTCAGTGGTAGATGGGCCTGGGAAGTACCTACCCTAATCCTCCCCTTGAATATCCGATCCCGTGATGATTAATTGACCCAATGGGGTCATATGCGAGGGCACTTGAGTGGGATAATTTCCATGGATGTAAGATGGCATGTCCGTCCCATCCATGACACCTGCCATATCATCATCAAAATCATCCGCCGGAGCCTTAACGCCCCCTAGATGGGGACCAGCTCCTCTCCTCCCACGACCACGTCGTCCGGCACCACCAGCTCGTCGGGCACCACGAGGCCATGGGATACCACGACCTCGCTGGTACTACGTTGGGTCTATATAATCAGCCTCGTATGCCAAACGCTGATCTGATCGGGCTCGATGCAGTGTCTGAGTAGCCATATCTATGAATTGCTGACTATACTATTGCATGACCACATGATCATGGACATATATCTACATCTGCTGCCCCATGTGATAGCTGTTATGCAATCCAATCGCCTCCACAAAGTAAAAAATATAAACTACATATTTGGCACAAAATTACAGGTATATAATTAATAATAACAGAAAACATACCAGGTCCTCGTGTCTCCCGGCGTATGGGACGTAGCGACCGTGTGGCAGATGAACTGGGTTCCCGACAATAAGTCGGGTAACAGTGCATTACCATGCCATATAATTCTGAATAGAACAAAACTAGGGATTGGGATCAAGTCACCTCGTCTGCCCCAAATACCCAACTGCTCTTCAAGCCATTCCGTAAATGTGTCTTCCACCCTGGACCGATCATCCCTCTCAAAGTGTCTGGCATGCCATGTAGGCAGATTCGGTATAGGCTGCGGCAGGCCAAACTGACGTCATACTCGCTCGGAGGCATGATGCTCAACAATATCGAGGCATACGATCGGGACAAAAGACATCCTAATCTGTCGGCCAAACCTGCATTATGCTTGCAGGGTATCTAACACATCATCGTTGTACGACATCCAAATGAACTATCAAATAAGAACACAGATCGTTAGTAGGCACATAACTACGTTAATCTATACCAGGTAAGTTTATTTAGATATTCACCTGTGCGTCGTCCAGCAGATCCAAAACATCCCTGCAGAGGGGGAGATTATGATGGGCATCATAATCTCGTGCAAGAGCACGACGCACAACCNCGTTAGTAGGCGCATAACTACGTTAATCTATACCAGGTAAGTTTATTTAGATATTCACCTGTGCGTCGTCCAGCAGATCCAAAACATCCCTGCAGAGGGGGAGATTATGATGTGCATCATAATCTCGTGCAAGAGCACGACGCACAACCCACCTCCAGACTAGAGGAAGCTCCGAAATTTCTACATTAGCCGGTAGCTGTGGTAGAGGTGACTGAAACTGCAGAAATCGCTCACAAGCCCAAACCTAACATAGAAAGTTGACTTAAAGTATAATAATAACTATAACTAGGTACAATTGAAAATAATGGACATATTATTTGAATATGTTGTCATATGTAGAAGCGGCAGAAAGCCACAAACGTCTCTATGTGTGCCGATAGAAGCCCGATACAAATGCCTGTGCAGGAATGAAAGGACAGCAGCACCCCAACTGTACGTGGATGTAGTCTCGAACCCATCAATATGGTGCAGAAAACGGAGGCTCACTAGGTTCCCCGAAGAGTTCGGGAATAACACACCAAGTATAACGAGCAATAACAGCCTCGTTTATCGTACCACATCTACCTCCTCTGACTCGTCAGCGATAGTATGGTGGATATCCTCCAGGTGCGCTATAATGGAGGTAAACTGCAGACGGCTGGACCCAGACCCGACCGCCTGGTCCACAGGCCTGAAACCAGTGAGCCTCTCTAGATAATCCCAATAGGCTTGCCGCTGATAATATTTCATGTTATACGTCATCAAAACTGGCAAGCCATCAGCTGGCAGGCCATATAGAATCTCGGCGTCCTGAAGGGTGATGGTGGCCTCGCCGATGGGCAGGTGGAAAGTGTGCGTCTCCGGTCGCCACCGCTCAATCAACGCCGTGATCAAAGCCCAGTCGAGCTGTATCCGGCCAATCCTAATAATCCGGTAAAATCCTAGATCCTCCAGGTAATGGACCACGCGGGGATGTAGAGCTCTATCATTCAAAAACTCCCACATATACTCCACTCTCCTGGCCCGGAAAGTCTGCGTAAGCAACTGTCCGTCCCATATATACTCGGATATATGCTCGGGCTGTAGGGCTAATAGATCCAACGTCCGAGGGCCGGGATGTATCATCGGGTCCATGTCGTCCACTGTAAATCAAAACAACATTATTTGTGTTTTATCTATATATTTAATATTAATTTTTTGAGCTACACAATTTTTAGAGTTATACAAAATTTAAACCTATGGGTTCCAGGCTCGTTATTTGAGTCCTAGTAGAACCCAACTATCAATAATATATATATTTATATATTTGGGTTCTTAGCTCGATATTTTGAGGCCCAGTCGCACCAAATTAACATTAGTAATTATGTGTCAAATTCAATATTTTTATAATTTTAATTCATGTTTTATAAATAATTTATTGTACGAATTTTTGATATATATTTATATATTTATATATTTATATATTTTGGTTCCGGGCTCGAAATTTTGAGGCCCAGTCGCACCAAATTAATATTAGTAGTTATGTGTCAAATTCAATATTTTTATAATTTTATGTGATTGTTTTATAATTTTAATTCATGTTTTATAATTAATTTATAGTACAAATTTTATATATATATATATATATATATGTGTGTGTGTGTGTGTGTGTGTGTGTGTGTGTGTGTATATATGGGTTTGGGCTCGATATTTTGAAGCCCAGTGGCACCAAATTAACATTAATAATTACTTATGTATCAAATTTAATATTTTTATAATTTTAATTCATGTTTTATAAATAATTTGGGTTCCGGGCTCGATATTTTGAGGCCCAGTCGCACTAAATTAACATTAGTAATTATTTGTCAAATTCAATATTTTTATAATTTTATGTGATTTTTTTATAATTTTAATTCATGTTTTATAATTAATTTATTCTACAGATTATAT
>ML384789.1:2756-24157 GCA_005239525.1 Nicotiana knightiana | reverse complement strand
AATATTAACTAAACAGTCAACATACAACAACCAAAAATACCAATATCAAAACAATACTTGTCATACTCACAGGTTCATTATCATGTTAACAAAACATCTATAAAACCATATTTACGCACAGAAGAAGAAACAACTTTATTTATCAAAAACAGCTAGCTTAAGAAATGAGTAGAAGAAGAGAGTTCCAATACAGCACTTCATTAAGAGCAAGAAGAGTTAATACATACCTTTTAAGAGTAGAACAACAGAAAATTAGACCAAATAAAGGTCAGATGCTAAAACAGACTGGAGACCAACACATCAACTAATCAGGGAACAAAACCAGCAGTAGAGAAACCCAGAAAATGAGAGCTTGGAAAACCAGGACTTGAAGCAAAACCAGCAAGCAATAAATATTTCAACCGGATAAACTTTAAAGCCCCAAAAGAGCCAGTTAGCTATCACCCAAGTTCAAAGAATACCATCATTGAAGAAAACCATATTTTTCAGATATTTCTATACCTAATCGAGTGTTCTTTTTATATAGGATTTCTACTGTGTGTGTGTATATGAAATTTATGTGTCCAGATTTTCAACAGGGCCTCAGGTTCAAAAAGAAGGTCCAGAATATGTCAAAAGAAAGTCTATTTATAAGGAGTCCACAGATGGGATATGCTTTTTGCATATCCCTTATCCAAAAGGCTGAAAAATGGTCCTCATAGTACATAGGGCAGCTGTCAACCATATCTTTGGGACAGCTGCCCCTATTCTTGAACATTCTTTCTTATCAAAAGACCTTTCTATCTTTAAAATTCTGATTTCCTAACTACATTAACTAATATACCCCCTTGGAGTCCCTAAATTTACCATTGGGTAACCAGGGTTACTTACGTGGGTTACTATTTAACTATGGTTAACTGACACTAGTTATGCCCTTTAGGTGACAACTAGTTGTTCTTAACTAAGGTTGAGTTAATTGAATGAAGATTAGTGGATTAAATGCCTAGAGTTGGCTTTCATACTACTTATCTATGTTTAAGTTATTTAATCATCAATTTAATTAAACTCAATGGAGGTTAGTCAACCAAATTCTCTTAGGTTAAATGAATCTGTTTTAATCCATTAATCTCAAACTAATTGTCTTAAACATATTTTATTTTTTAGTTAAATACTTAAGAAGTTACCTGAATTAAGTCTCTAGATTGAAGAAGTTAGAATTATTTAACAGTTATTTTTTTTTAAATTCAGTTAATTGATCTTAAACTAATTATCTAGGACTCAGCTCAACTAGAATATTAAGTCTACTAGTTGAGTGTGACTTATTGCCTAATTGCTCAAATCAATTTAACTCAAATTGACTACCATTAAAGTCAGTAGTCAATTGAACTTATTGGTTTAAACAATTTCACTAGGTGTAATCAGGCTTATTTATTGACTCTTATTCAATTGAGTGATTAATTCCATAAAACTGGATTTTAGCCTATTTTGATCATTCTAGGATCTTAGTTTGATTAAAGAAAATTAGTTAGGTTAATAATTAGGTTCCTAGACTTGGTTTCCAACCATACTCACTAGTTACCTAAGCTTAGGTTGATTTTACTGTTAGGTACTAATTCTAGTTTTACTGACTTGTTAATTCAGTCAACTTAGTCTTTTAATCTTAGGTTCACTGTTTAATTCAATCTAAATGTGACTAGTTCTTTTATTAACTTAACCAAATCAGTCCCCCAATTTATCTTTTACTTAATCAAATGGTCTCAAGAAATGACCAACACTGAGAGACATAGGCTAAAATCATAATAGACGAGCTAACAAATCAGTTTGACAATCAGAGATGGATTAAGGAAAAAGAAGTCAAATAATTCCAACGTAATCAAAAGGGAAACATAATTGATCGATGATTAATAACTAAAATATTATCAAAGGCTAAAGAACTGATCAATAGGACAACTAATTCTAACAAACAATTTTCATTCCAAAATGTTAAACTAACCGGCATGTGCATGATAACAAGGATAAAGATCTAGATGAGTCTAAGAAAAGAAAAAAGACAAAGAAGAACATGGGCTGACACAGTCATATATGCACAGAAAAATGGTGATAAAAACCTAAAGAAAATCATGCATATTATTAAATGCATGCTAACCAAGCATAATTATTATATAGTGTGTTTGGACCCGAATCAGATCAGTGATGAACATGTTCGTGATTTCATATTATCAATAAAGAGTCAGAGAAATAAACAATAATAAAAAGGAAAAAGGAAATACCCGTTAAGGGTTTGGCCGGAAACAATAGATGTTGCCGGATTCCGGTGGTGTTTGAAAATAACTTCAACCCACATGAACCGAAAGCCCTCAACGAGAGCTGTCGATCCCTGTAGGTAGGAGTTATTAAACGTCTTTAAGTCGATGTGTAGGGGGAAATCTAGGGTTTCCATTTTCAGATCTGGAATCAAAAGAACTTAGGTGGTTTTCTTAAGAAACTAAAAGCAGGACCGGGTTGAGGATAAACAGGGGATTGTCTGGTAAGGGTTTGGTGGTGTTTGGTTGAGTCCCGGTGGCCGGAAGGCGGTGGGAGTCTGGGGGCGGCTAGGGTTTCTTTAGAGAGAAGGGAGAGAGACGAAGGGGAGGGGGGGTTAGACTTTCTGAGTGAATGGGGGGGGTAGGGTTCAGTTTGGACATTTATATAGTTAGGGGTTGGGTAGTTCTCAGCCGTTCGATCTGGAAAGATCAACGGCTTAGATTGATCTTAACTTAAACGGGGTCGTTTTGGTGGTGTAGGGGCAGGCCGGGTTGTGGGGTGTCTAGGCCTGGATCGATGCGGGTAATGAGAGGGATTTTGGGCTGGTCCGGATTTGGTGTTAGGGAGTTTGGGCCTGGGTAATTTGGCCCAGGTCCGATTTTAAACCTATTTTAACTCTAACACTTAATAATAATAAATAAAAAAATGTAGTGATTAATTCTAGCTTAGTTTTTGTCTAATTATAACTTAATTAGGAGTAATATCATTTAATTTAATACTCATATCATTTAAGGAACAAATTTCACAATTTTGTTAGAAAAAATGAATAAATTAATCATTAAATCTACGTTGTGTCAAATAATCAACATTTTTTGTTGTTATTTATTTCAATCGGTTCCAAGTAATATGTTAATTAACTCTAGTTTAAATTTTAATTAAAGGTTGAAATTTCTAGTTTAAAAAAATGTGATTATTTGAAGAATAATTTTCCGTAATTTCCAATAAAAAATGATTGAAGTCATGCACCAAATCATGCAACTTTAAATCATTTATGAATTTTAAAAGACAAATTATGATTTATGTAATGTAGATAATTCACACACAGACATTGAAATTCAACAAGGTTTATAATCATTAATTAATTTATTGAATTTTGTAGGAACATATAGTAGGTTAAAAATTACATGCTCACACTTGGTGTTTTCAAGTGAGGTGGAATCTTCTTATGTGATATGGTAATCGTCGTCTTTGATCAAATAGAATGTGTTAAGTTCGCTGGTGTTATGATCTTCTTCATATTTTCCTTCGTGGTACGGTATTGTGAAATGGAGTCCGGGAAGCGGCTGTTAGAGATCGCGGTGTGCGGTGGTTCATGATCGGATCGGTGTTTCTAGCGTCGGCAACTCGAGAAAGATCTTCGGAGAGTTTGAATTTGTGGTGGTCTACTGGTTTGAGTGCTACAGAGAATGATATTTATTTGAGGCAACAACTGGGCAGCATACGATGAGGAAAGACACATGGGGAGTGTCAGGAAATGGTTGAATTTTTAGCAGGCCAGGTATGAGAAGCGAAAGTTGAGTAAATGCTTAAAGGGATGAGCTTGGTCAAAGTGGGAGAGTTGCAAAGTAACATATGAGTTATGTAGCAGGATGGTCACACGCCATGAGGAAAGTCTGCAGGCATTTGGGGAATTCATGGTGGACAGCGACTAGGTCCACAGATTTTTATTTAGGTGCAACATGACTTCGAGTTTGGGATGCGTTATTGGACTGTTAGTTGATGTCAATGGGGGAAGAAGGAACCTCGGTGGGTCTCAGGGTTATGTAATTGTAGCTTCAAGCTAAGTGGGAGAGCCCCACCGTCTATGATTGGACTGCGTGGTTGCTTACATGTGCAGTTTTTGGTTATCTGCGTATTGGTGAGTTATTACAGCTACGGGAAAAGAACATAAGTAGTAATTTGAGCAAAGGAATTGATAGAGGTGTGATATAGCTGGACTTATCGACTCATGTTCGGGATTTGGGAAAATTCAGGATTTATGCTTCGTACATAGTTGATTTACAAGGGAAGTTATTCAGTCGGGTGCTTTATTAATATGAGTGTTCATGTGCCAGTGGTGCCTTGGAGTTGATTATATTCAGGACCAAGCCAGAGTGGGTGACTCTCAACAACGGTCCTAGTGAATTCAAATGTTAAAATGCGGTGCCTAGGAATTTCAATCCCGCAAATTTGCAGCGGATTATGAAAAGAGGCTCAGAACGTTCTATGATATCTTTGGCTTGCAGTATAGCATTTGGAGGAATGAGAGAAAAGGAATTCTGATTCGTAGAGGAATTATCGGAATGGGTGCATCAGTTGAGGAGGCGAGCATGCGCACAAGGAGGATATGAGATGGTTGGTGGGATTTGAGACAGCATGGTCTCGTGGTACTAGGCCACTCTGGATGAGTGCGGATTGAGTTCGTTATGTGTTGAATGGAGTTACTGTTATTTTTGAGGCAATTAAGGATAATTAGGAGAATTTAGGTTGGTTAGCCATGGTTGAACTGGCATGATGGTGGCGGTGTTCAATTTTCTCTAGTGTGATCAAGTTATGCATGTCATTTGTGACGGTACGTGCGAGGTTTGACGGCCTCCGTAATCGATTTTATTTGGAAGTATTCAAGTATTATGGCCTGTTATGCGTAGGCGGATGCCGGAAGGGTTATGGCGATTTACACCACTACTTGAGGATTTGTATATTCTATAGTTATGAGGATTCGTTCGCGTGTTGTTATTGTTCTCTTAGAATGAGTTAAGTAAAAAGTTTCTATGTGATGAAGTTTTCACCCTATTAGTGGTTCAGGAGTTGTAATGAAATTCTTGTGCTATCACATATCGGCATGTTGGGCGCAATGAGCGGTATGAAATTTGAAAGGGAGGATCAGGGTTGCGGTTCGGTGTTGGAAAGGATGTCACGAGCTCGGATGAGTAGGAAGGGGATTTGAACTCATAGAGTAAGCTGTTATTGTCTTCAGCGTCACCTGAGATCGGTGATTTGTGAAGGAGGCCTTGTATCCTGGTTATGGATTCTTGATTTGCTTTGCAGCGTTAGTGTGACCGGTGGCATGGATGTGCAGACTTGCTACCTTGTGCGGGAGGTCTTGGAAGCATATCTCACGGGAAGATTGTACAAGTGAGGCATTGTAGTCACTCGATTGATTGGAGATTTATACAGAGTAGGAAGAATGTGTAAGGATATTTCAACAAAATACTCCCCATACGAATCCTTTTACCTTTTTTATCTGGTTTTCTTTTTGCTTTCTCTTCCTGTTGTTCCGTTACAACTAACTTTTGCGGTTCAGCAGCAGGGGAAAATCCACAGACATGGTGACAGATACTTGACACACTCCCTGCTGTTCACGATGTTGTTGTCTCTCTTCACCAACAACAACATCAGTAAAATTACCTTCTGAACCAGTCCCTTATGTACTACCTAGCGAAAATGAACATAAATTAAAGTTGGGGATATCACTGGTGTCACACAAAACATTAGGAGAACTCAACATCTTCATTCTCTTAGGATTTGGAAGAAGTTCTGATGCATCAAATGAGACCTTTGCGGCAACGAACTTCTTCAACTCGGCATCTTCAGTTTTGTATTTCCTTTCAAGCGCAATCCACAGTTCTTTTGACGTCTCCACGCCACTGTAGACGTTATACAGATCGTCCTCAGACTGCTAAGAATATAATTCTTGCACAGAAAATCAGAATGCTTCCACGCCTCAATCACAAGAAAGCATTCAGTCTCTGGAGTTTCATCAGGCAGCACATGAACAACTTTCTTGATGAACTTCTCCAGACTTAAAAGTAGTCAAGTAGAAGAACATCTTTTGTTACCAGCCCTTGAAATCAATCCCGAAAATTTTTCGGGTTTTTTTGCCGGTGTCAATGTCGGTGATGTTTGGCAAGTCGATGCATTGGCAGTCACCATAGGAACAGTCTGGTTCCCGTTGTCATTCGTCATTTCTGTATAAGAATGACACAAACAAATGTTAAAATCACGTAGATTTTAATCTCCAATCTAGTAAAAAACCACAAAGGTTTTACTCTCTAGAAACAGTGAGTATAACACAAATACAGAAAATAAAATTAAATTCCTTAAGCTTGTTATTATACTGTATTTGTAAAATAATTCTGGAGAAAATAAAATAACATAAACAGAAATATAAACGAAACAAAAATTAATCCGAGCCCACTGAATTCATAGTGTTTCCTTAAGAAATTTAATCCCCTCCTAGTACCCAAGGTTATGGACTATTTCCTCCCAGGATAGAACGAATTACACACTGATGTAGTGGTACTTCAAACCCTAGTGTTTCAGCGAACACAAAGTTCGGTAGCAAATCACACTTACTATTGCTTTCTTTAAAGTTAAAAAATATGCAGAAAAAAGGAGGAGAACTTAGAAATTCGTATGAAAAATCTGAAATAGTGGACTTGTATTTATAGCCAATATTGGGCTGAAAACTGAAGAGGTGCAACTCTTCAGAATAGATGTTTATGCAAAACGGCCATAGCATAAATGTCATAATATAAATGGCTATTTACTCAACAATAAACCGGGAGAATTGAAGAGGGAGGTTAATTTTCAGTTACAAAACTGAAAAACGAAAAATTAGTAACAGAATTGGATTTAATATTAAGATTGTTGGATATAATTTTAATATTCTGTTATTAAAACAAATATTTAATAACATTTCTGTTAATATTTACTAATAACAAATAAATTTGGTCCAAAAAATTAATCAATCAATCGATCATTTGACCAAATCCAAATCCAAATCAGAATCCGAATCCGAATCCGAATCCGAATCTGAATCCGAAGCCAAGCCGAGCGAGTGACGGCGACGACGCGAGGTTTTCCTTCTTCTCAACTCTTTAAGAGCTAGAAGAAGATCAATTGCTTATATACCCACTAAAACCCTCTTCCTCTTCCAATATGGGACAATGTCCCTTCATGAAGGAGGGAATCTCAAATGAAACTCAAATATTTCATTTTTCCTCCATTTTCCATTCACCCTCTTTTAAGCTACATTAAGCTTAATAACCCAACAATCTCCCACATGAATGGGGAATGGATATATCACGAAAATATGCATGAAAAACGGTGTGATTCGCAAGCAAGGATTAATTGCATCTGGATAAGTAGGTTTCCCTTTGAACTTTTCGTAATGAACTTATGTCGGATATACTCGGTCAATCGGTAGATTTGATATCTTTGAACCGTCGAACTTTGGTGTATACCTAGACAACCATAAGTCATACAACAAACCCTTAACCGTCTTTAGTTCTCATTGTTGTATTCGTTTCAGCCATGAACACCGCATGGATTCATAAGTGCGTAGAGAGCTGGCCTTACAAATTCTCCTTGAAGCGGCTAACACTTCACACTTACATAGGTAATTCCTGAACGTGTCATCCCGTAGATACACTATTTGATATACCCCGTATCAAATTTAGAAATCATTAAAAAGCCTTAATGCTTTATCCTTGGTATTGAACATTGTCTCATCACCAGAATGGACCAAAATTTTAGTTGACAATGTTGAACCGTCATTAATGACTTTGTTTGATCTCCTTGAACCTAGATCTTGGGATCTCCAGTCTTCTAGGTAGAGTTACCGCCACAATGACTTGTTCTCGGCCATAGTACCATTCCTCTTGATAATTTCTCAACTACCTCTCTAGTTAGTCATTTTGTAAGTGGATCCGACACATTATCGCTTGACTTTACATAGTCAATCGTGATAATTCCTATAGAGAGTAATTGCCTAACGGTTTTATGTCTTCGTCGTATATGACAATATTTACCATTATACATAGCTCCCAACCTTTCCAATTGCCGCTTGACTATCGCAATGTATGCATACTGGTGCCAATGGTTTGGGCCAAAATGGAATGTCTTCTAAGAAATTCCGAAGTCATTCATTTTCTTCACCGGCTTTATCTAAGGCTATGAACTCAGCCTCTATTGTAGAGCGGGCGATATAAGTTTGTTTGGACGACTTCCAAGATACCGCTTCTCCACCAATAGTGAATACATATCCCCTTTGTGGACTTAGAATCAGTTGAACCGGTGATCCAATTTGCATCACAGTATCCCTCAATCATCGTATGATATTTACTGTAGTGCAAAGCAAAGTCCTGGGTATGTTCTAAATATCCCAAAACTCGTTTCATTGCCATCCAATGAGAATGGCCTGGATTGCTCGTGTATCGACTCAATTTACTTATAGCATAAGCTATATCTGGCCGTGTACAATTCATGATGTACATTAAGCATCCTAATACACGAGCATAATCCAATTGTGATATGTTTTGGTTTGTTCTTTGCTAATGCAAGGTTCACGTCAATTGGAGTCTTTGTAACTTTAAACCCTAAGTGCTTGAATTTTTCAAGTACTGTATTAATATAATGAGATTGTGACAACGCCAGACCTTGAGGAGTCTTATGGATCTTAATTCCTAGAATTAAATCAGCAACTCCCAAGTCCTTCATATCAAACTTTCCAGTTAGCATATGCTTAGTCGCATTTATGTTGGCAATGTCATTACTCATTATCAGCATACCATCCACATATAAGCAAACAATGACTATGTGATTTGGAACATTTTTAATGTACACACATTTATCACATACATTTATCTTAAAACCATTTGACAACATTGTTTGGTCAAATTTCGCATGCCATTATTTGGGTGCTTGTTTTAATCCGTAAAGGGACTTAACAAGTCTACATACCTTCTTTTATTTACTTGAAACCACAAGTTCTGTGTAGATTTCTTCCTCTAACTCTCCATTTAAGAAGACCGTCTTAACATCCATTTGATGATTTTCAAGACCAAAAACTGTCGCTAACGCTACTAACGTTCGTATGGACGTAATTCTTGTAACTGGAGAGTATGTATCAAAATAGTCAAGACCTTCTCGTTGTCTATACCCTTTGACCACAAGTCTTGCCTTATATTTGTCAATAGTGCCATCATCTTTCATTTTCCTCTTAAAGATCCATTTAGAACCCCAACGGTTTATTTCCAGGAGAAAGATAAACCAATTCCTATGTGTGGTTGTTCAATATGGATTCTATTTCACTATTTCACTATTGATTGCCTCTTTTCAAAACAATGATTCCGAAGAAGATATAGATTCCTTAAATGTTTGAGGCTCATTTTCCAATAAGAAAGTCACAAAATCTGGTCCAAATGAAGTAGACGTTCTTTGATGTTTACTACATCTTGGATCCTCCTGATTAAATGCACTTTCTTTTGTTTCTTCCCGAGGTCGTTTAGCTCCTTCACCAATTGACTCACATTTCTTTTTATACGGATATATATTTTCAAAAAACTCAGCATTATCTGATTCTATAACCGTATTATTATGAATGTCGGGATTTTCTTATTTATGAACTAGAAATCGATATACGTTACTATTGATCACATATCCTATGAAAACACAATCAATGATTTTCGGTCCTATTTTTACCCTTTTGGGTTTAGGAACTTGTACTTTTGCCAAACATCCCCCCACTTTAAAAATAATTAAGTTGGGCTTCCTTCATTTCCATTTTTCATATGGAATGGATTATGTTTTGGTATGGAGTACTCTATTTAGTATTCAGTTATCCGTAAGAACGGCTTCCCCCCCCACAAGTTCTGTGGCAAACCAGAACTTATCAACAATGCGTTCATCATCTCCTTTAATGAACGATTCTTTCTTTCCGCAATCCCATTGGATTGGGCGTGTAAGGGGCCATTGTTTGATGAATAATTCCATATTCTAAACATGTTTCTTCAAAAGGAGATTCATATTCACCACTAGGGGTGGTCAAAGCAAACCGATAAATTTCACCAAACCGACAAACCGAGTCAAACCGGGGAAAAAACCTGAATAGTAGTTTGGTTTGTTTTGGTTTGGTATGTAAAAAAACATCGGACTATAATAGGTTTGGTTTGGTATTAACTAAAATAAGTCAACCCGAGACCAAACCAACCCGATATTTATGTATGTAATTTTAAAATTTATTTTATATAAAATAAATATTTATTATAATAATTTTTATATATATGTTTCTTTTAATTCTTATCATTATCTTTTATTATTAACATTATATTTGGGCTTACAATATTATCCTACTCCATATACGTCTATGTATAGCAAGCCAAATAAAGCCTAATAAGAATGAAAAAAAAATATAAAAGGAAAAATACCACATATGGCATCCACTTTTCTGCCAAAAGCAGAACACTTTTCCCCCTAAATCAAAGACCCCTGACTTTTTCCCACGCATATCAAAAACGCTAGATTTTTCTTCCCCAAATTAAAGATTCCAAATATGAGGTCGTTGAAGCTTCTTTCTTCAGGTAAAAGTTCTTGAAACTTATTTCATTTATTGCTCATTTTCTCCTTTAAGTTTTGTTCTATGTCTAAGTTTTATCCTATTTCATAATCTTTTCTTCTAAATATTTTTTTAGTATTAATTTTTTGAACTTATTACCTTCATAACCAATTACACACTCTAGTTTCCACTCATTTCTTAGGGATTTTTGGGACTTTTTATAGTTTTGGAGATAAAAGAATTTTTTATAATATAACATTTTTCTTCGAAAGTGGCTATCTTTTACTTAGTTGTGCTCGTTTACTTGGTTTTTATATCAGAAAGCTCATAAATATTGTTTTGAGATTATAATTTTATTTTCATGAGCAGGATTTTTTTTTTCCAGATGGAAACTACAACTTCTGGACCAGATGTGGAGGTGATTGTAAACAACCATTTGACTATGCCAGCAGTAGCTCAACAAAAAGGTCAAGACGCTCCTCATCGACGCACTCCTCCTAAAAACCAAAAACGAACAACTCGTCCAGTACCTTCTAAATCTGGAAATACTGGCAGGGAGACGTCTGAGATTTGGAATCATTTCTCCAAGTTTACTGCTAAATGAGGTAAATGTAGGGAAAAATGTGATTATTTTCCTAAAACCTTTGCTTCTGAGAGCAAGAATGAGACTACTACATTATGGACACATTTAAATGTGATATGTCACAAGTTTTCCTGTAGAATAGTTGATAGGAGGCAATCAACACTAAAACCTATCAAAGAAGAGTGCTAGAAGGAGGTTCGGGTTCCACTGAAAAGGTGGTGTATAATGTGGAGGATATTAGGAGAGCTATTTCCGAATTTGTAATCATTGATGAGCAACCGTTTAGAGTTGTTGAGGGAGAAGGATTCAAGAAATTAATAGCAAAAGCCTTGCCTAATTTTGAATTACCTTCCTGTGTAACTGTTGCTAGACAATGTTTAAAGATTTATCAAGAAGAAAAAGAAAAACTCAAAAAGCTTATCAAGAACCAATGTATATGTATTACGAGTGATACATGGACATTATTACAAAATTTAACTTATATGGTTGTCACAGCACATTGGATTGATGAACAATGGAATTTACAAAAGAAAATTCTAAACTTTTTTCCGAACACCGGATCGCAAAGGTGAAACTATTGCCAAGGGAATTGAAGAATGCTTATTAGGTTGGGGTATTGAGAACTTATTTACAGTGACCCTCGATAATGCAACTGCTAATGATGTTGTCGTTAAGCATTTGAAGGCGCGCATTGATGTTTGGAAATGGGTAATACTTGGAAATGAGTTTTTACATGTTAGATGTAATGCTCATATTTTGAACTTGATTGTAAAAGAGGGGTTAGATGAACAAATTGAGCCCATCTCTCGTGTAAGGAATGCGGTTAAGTATGTTAGCTCATCCCCTTCAAGGTTTGATTCTTTCAAGTCATTTGTTGAGAAATCTAAGATAGACAGTCATGGTCTAGTGAGTCTTGATGTTGAAACTAGATGGAACTCGACATATACCATGTTAGATACGGTTTTGAAATTTGAAAAAGCCTTTACAAGAATGTATGTTGATGACCATAAGTACCAAAAGTATTGTCGAGAAATAAGTGCAATAAGAGGAAATCCATCTGTAAGTGATTGGAAGAATGTGAAAGCTTTTGTCAAGTTTCTTAATATTTTCTACCAGTCGACTTTGAAGTTTTCAGGTAGTTTGTATGCTACGTCCAGCTCTTTCTTCCATGAATTTTTTACTCTTAGAAATGTTATTATCAAGTATACTAAAAGTGATGATCTTATTTTGGTTGATATGGCAACAAAGATGAAAAGTAAGCTTGAGAAATAGTGGGGTAAATTTGAGAACATGAATATGTTATTGTTTGTGGCTGTTGTGTTGGATCCCAGATACAAGATGAAGTATGTGAACTTCATTCTTAGTGATACATATGGTTCCTTGTTGGGAAGATTAAAGTCTGAAGATGTGGCAGGTGTTTTGAATCGCTTATATAGTCACTATAATGGTTCTCTTTTCGAGGATTCTAATGACAATATTAGAGGCGATACTAGTATGATGAGTGAAAATGGTGATCTGCTGCTATCTAAGTGGGGAAAACACTTGGCAGGTGAGGGAAATATTGAAAAAAAGTCTGATATTGAGATTTACTTGATGGATGATGTGGTGAAGACAAAAGATTTTAACATCTTGAGTTGGTGGAATGCTTCATCTATTAAATATCCAGTTGTTTCAAAGATTGCAAGGGATGTTCTTTCTATTCCTATTTCTACTGTTGCGTCTGAGTCGTCTTTTAGTACAGGTGGTCGAATTCTTGATTCATATCGGAGTTATTTATCGCCAAAAACAGTTGAAGCCCTTATTTGCACCCAACAATGGATACAATCACCTACCAAAGAATACAAGTTTCAAGACATTTTGGAAGACGTCCAGAAAATTGAACAAGTTGAAGAAGGTAATTTATATTTTCAACTCTTAATGAATATTCTTTTAATAATTTGTATTATTTAATCCCTAATATGTGAATTATTTTATTTATTTCAGAATATACAGACTCGCCTTTGAGAATTGATTAGCCAACTCTATTCATAATGCACCATCTGTGTGAGAATTGGTATGAGAACTTATTTGATCATTCTTGATACAATTTTCATTTGATGATATCAAACTTAAGTTATCTATGTTCTTTTGATGCACCATCCATTTGAAAATTAGTATGAGAACTCCATAGCTTGAGTTAGAATTCCATAACCTTCTTAAGATGTCAATTAAAGTTTCATAATATCTGATCTCTCATAGCATTGTTCCTCTGTATTTTACAAATCTAATGCTGATATATATAGAGTTGCACCTAAAACCCCTTCATTCTATCTTCAATACTAGCTTTCTCCCACCATTTGAATATAAAGAATTATGTATTCATGAATGATCTGTGATATTGCTCTGCTTATTAGTTCATATGATTCTGCTATGGACTTTCGCATTGATTTTGAGTGGGTATTTTATGCAGTATTCCGCTGTATTTATGTATATCTTGTTAATATTCACATTTTTTAGTCTTTTATAAAACTTTAATTTATTTTTCAGAAGATTTAAGGCTGAATTTTGGAAATTTGGTGAGATCCATGAAGTTTCAAGAACCAAAGACTAAATTTTTGGTCTTTTGAGTTGCTGCTATTGTGTTATTAAGTTTGAACACCTTTTGAGAAGTTTTTAGTGAAGATATCTTGTGTTCAGTTTATTTTGTAATTTGTAACAAGGATATTTATAGCTCAGGATTAACTGGAGATTATGTTTAGATTGAATTAGCCTAGAATTTTCATATTTAGATTGAGATAGCTACTGTAATAGTATAGATGATCTTGTTACTTCATCTGTGGATTCTTATTTTTGTTATATTCTATCGTGTCATGACCCAAATCCTAATTCAGGTCGCGATGGCGCCCAACACCATTGTCAGGCAAGCCGACACTAATTATCTACGGAGTCTAGTTGTTTTCTATTGAATACTTTTCTTATCTCAAAATAGTTTAGCCACAAAGCATGGAATGTAACACATAGCAGGGCAATGAAGACCAATAATCAACTTTAATAAATTACATCACCAAAAGAATTGTCTACCAGCTGTGTGTACCAGGAACTAGTGTCACAAGTCTGCAGGCATCTAGTAGAGTAGAATCAAAATAATAACAGAACTATCCTACTGTCTAAGAAGAGATAGACAGAATAGAAAAAGAAAGGCTCCACAGTGCTGTTGAGGATCGCCAAGAGAAGCAGCTCACCGTGAAGTCCAAACCAAGTATAAGTCAGGGACGAGCTTCGGACCGATAACCAGATACGCCTGCCTCAGAACCTGTACAATTAAGTACAGAGCATAGCATGAGTTCATAAACAATATGTACCTAGTAAGTATCCCGCCTAATCTCGAAGAAGTAGTGATGAGAGGTTGACGTGACACTTACTAGGGCCAAAATAATATGTTTTAAATATAAGGCTAAGCATGAATGGCATTTATAAATACATGATGAAGACAGGAGCATCAAATTTCTTTGCAATTATCTTTACGTGTCAAGTCCTCTATGGTACAGATTACAAATTTCAGTCTTCCAGGATATTCAACAGGTAAATAACCACAGAAACACCAAACAGTTAACAATCACATAACATGTCGTGAACGTACGGCCGATACGACGTAATAATAAATGTGCATTGCTGAAGGGTCGAATGGCTTGAACCATAGATGAATCTATTACACCGCTCACGAATCGAACATGCGACGCGGTTGACATAATAGTAGGGCTACCCCGATCATACATGCGACGTGGGTACCCGTATATATACACATAATTAACAGAAAATCAGGAAATTCAATAGAGAATATACTTACAGAGAAGGATTCAATAATATAAATTTCAGAATGTAACCTCCTAGATGTTCACTTAATAATTCAATGATATTAGGCAACCTAAATTAACATTTAAGATTATAGATACGGCACATAAAGCATGCTTGTTAATTCTAAACTCCCCGACATGACATAATAGTAGCTACGCACGGACTCTCGTCACTTCGTGCGTGTGTAGCCCCCAAAAATAAAGACATGCAATTATTTATATTCACCTATGGGGACAATTCCCTCTTAAAAGGTTAGAAAGGAGAGTTATCTCGTGTCAAGCCTACTTTCCGGGTCAAGAATGCGCCCGAACTCTAAATTCGTCGCCCAAGGACTCGAGACTAGCCAAACATTGCATAAATAAATCAATCTATACTCAAAAGTATGAAATTTCCCTATTTAAATGATTATTTCAACCTAAATTACAAAATCCCAAAATACACCCCCAGGCCCACATGCTCGGATTCCGGAAATTTTCAAGGAAAACAATCGCCCATAACCTAAGGATAAATATTATATAGTTTTTTTGCATAATTCCATAACTAATTCCTTGGTAAATTCTCATTTTTTATCAAAACCCTAGGTCTTACTCTAAACCCATGATTTCTACTAGTTTTGTGTGTTAATCTACTAAAAAATTCAAGTAAACTCACTTTATGGAAGAAATTACTTACCTTACAGTAGCTAGGTCGAATCTCTCCTTTGCAAGCTCTCAAAATCGTCCAAGATGAAGAAAATGGTTCAAGAATGGCTAAAGCCCGTATTTTAAACAGCCTCACTGCCTTCAGGTTTTTCGCATCTGCGAATCGAAGACCGCACCTGCGAATCGAAGACCGCACCTGCGGTCTTGCATCTGCGAGAAAGATCTCGCACGTGTGGAAAAATGGGAAGGGGCCAGTGGTCGCACCTGTGGAAGGGAGTCCGCACCTGCGGCACCTCTTCTGCGGGAAATGGCCTGCACCTGCGGAACTGGCCAGACCCCTCTGAGGCCGCCTGACCGCACCTGCGGCTGGTTCTTCACAGGTGCGGTCACACCGATCTGGTGCACCAGCAGTTCTTCTAAGGCTGGTTTTTGCCTCGCGCAATGTCCGAATAGCATCTGGGCCCACCCGAGGCCCCGTCCAAATATACCAACAAGTCCTAAATCATAGTATGGACTCGCTCGAGCCTTCGGAACGTCAGAAACAACGCTAAATCTAAAAATCATATCCCAAAACCTATTGGATCTAACTTAAGAACTTTAAGTTCTTGAATTCGTCTTCAACACGCCGAACCTACCTATACTACTCGGAACGACACCAAATTTTGCTAGCAAGTCATAAATGATATAACGGAACTATTCGCGGTCTCGAAATTCCATTCGGACCTCGATAACCCAAAATCATGTTCTAAACCTCAATTTTTGAACTTAAGGAATCATATTTCACTATTTGGCGCTAAAACGCACCCGAGTCATCCAAAACCCGTTCCGAACATACGCCCAAGTCCGAAATCATCATACGAACCTATCGGAACCTTCGAATCTCGATTTCGAGGTTGTTTACTAAAAATATTGACCGAAGTCAAACTTGGCATTTAAGACCAACCTTCAGGAACTAAGTGTCCCTATACCACTCCAAACTCCTCCAAACCTCGAACCACCCGTCCCCGCAAGTCCTAAATCAGCAAAAGCAACTACGGGAAGTCTCATTTAGGGGCACGGGGTCCTAGAAAATAAAACGACCGGTTGGATCGTTACATATCGTCTCTTATGTTATTGTAAGATGCTTCACAGTGAACTACAAAAAAAACCCGAGAAACTCGAAAAACCTGAGAAACCCGAGAAAACTCGAGACTGAAAAACCCGAATATTGTTGGTTTAGTTTGGTATATAGATTTAAAAATTTGAGATAATTGGTTTGGTTTGGTAAATGAAAAATCTGAATCAACCCGGACTATGTACACCCCTATTCACCACCCCTATCACTTCTTATCATTTTGATTTTCTTGTTAATATGCGTTTCAACTTCAATTTTGTATTGCTTGAATGCGTCTATTGATTCATCTTTACTATTAAGTTAGTAAACATAGCAATATCGAGTACTATCGTCAATAAAAGTTATGAAATACTTCTTTTCACCGCGAGATGGTATTGACTTCATGTCGCAAATATATGTGTGAATTAAGTATAAAGGATTTTGATCCCTTTGAACTGACTTATAAGGATATTTAACATGCTTAGATTCCACACATATTTGACATTTTGATTTGTCGCATTCAAACTTAGGCAATACTTCCAAATTAATCATTTTCCGCAGGGTTTTATAATTAACATGACCCAAACGTATATGCCATAATTCATTTGACTCAAGTAAGTAAGATGAAGCTGAAATTTTATTGTTATTCTCAACAACCATTACATTCAGATTGAAAAGGCCCTCAGCGAGGTAACCTTTTCCTACAAACATTTCGTTCTTACTTATTACAACCTTATCAGATACAAAAACACACTTGAAACCATTATTAACAAGAAGTCCAGCAGAGACTAAGTTCTTCCTAATCTCAGGAACATGAAGGATGTTGTTCAAAGTCACCACCTTGGCAAAAGTCATTTTGAGAAATATCTTCCCACATCCTTCAATTTTAACCGTTGCAGCATTTCCCATAGAAAGCGTCTCTTCGGGTCCAACATGAGCATATGTAGCAAAAGTTTTGTATTGGTAAAAATGACTTTCACACGTAAGACAGTTTTTGACAATTCACCCAGTCACGTGGACACAGGAAAATGCGACAGCTGGATGTGATTCTTTGAAGAGGTACGGAACAAAGAGGCACGATTCAGTAAACCCTCAGGCTTATCAGCCACGGCAAACTCAACCTGATCAAAACAAGGGAGAGGCACGGTCAGAATGAATCTAGACAAAGTTACCGGCAAATTCAAAGACCCACAATTGATTACTCAAACGTTATGTAACTGTACCCCAATTACCGTTATCCTTTGTAACGCCTTATTAAGGTCATAATTAGTCATTAATGAGAAACCATAGCAAGAGTTGTACGTTATAGGAATCTCTTACATAAGGGAGGGGAATACAGCTTGTAAAGGCATCTGATTCTCGAATATAATGACTTCGCTTTTCTATATTTCTGCAATATTTTCTGTTATTCATTTTTCTCTATTTCCTTGATTATCAGTAACCTGTGTTCATCTTAAAAATAGCTTTAGTCAAAGGGTCTAATTCTTTGGTTAAACACGTTTCCCTAACAACACAAATATGACGAGTGGCTCCAGAATCAATCCACCACTCCTTAGGATTTCCCATCAGGTTGCATTCAGAAAGCATAGCACACAAGTCATCAACATCTTCGTGCTTTTCAACCATGTTTGCTTGACCATTCTTCTTGTTTTTCTTTGGAGCACAAAAATCTGTAGATTTGTGTCCAGCTTTTCCACAGTTGTAGCAATTTCCATTGAACCGCTTCTTGCTTGGGTTACTTTTCGGTCCAGAAGCCTGCTTCCTCTTTCTCTTATTTTGAGAAGTATCCTCAACAATGTTTGCTCACATTATTTTTGAGTTTCCACGGCCTTTTTCAGCAGATTTGTTGTCCTCTTCGATTCTCAACCGAACAATGATATCTTCAAGCGACATCTCCTTGCGTTTGTGTTTCAAGTAGTTTTTGAAGTCCTTCCACAAAGGAGGCAACTTCTCAATCATCGCTGCAACTTGGAATGCTTCATTGATGACAAGACCTTCAATGAAACTTCTGTTAGTAAAAATACTAAAATTACTGCTTTCAACATTAGAATTAGTTCGATTTATACCTTCAGCAAGGATATCGTGAATAATCAGTTGCAATTCCTGAACTTGGGTAATAACAGAATTGCTATCTACCATTTTGTAGTCCAAAAACTTTGCGGCAACAAACTTCTTCAACCCGACATCTTCAGTTTTGTATTTCCTTTCAAGCGCAATTCACAGTTCTTTTGACGTCTCCACGCCACTGTAGACGTTATACAGATCGTCCTCCAGTCCGCTAAGAATATAATTCTTGCACAAAATCAGAATGCTTCCACGCCTCAATCACGAGAAAGCATTCAGTCTCTGGAGTTTCGTCAGGCAGCACAGGAACATCTTCCTTGATGAACTTCTACAGACTTAAGTAGTCAAGTGGAAGAACATCTTTTGCTGCCAGTGCTTGAAATCAATCCCGAAAAAAATTTCGGGTTTTTCTGTCTGTGCCAATGCCGGTGTTGTTCGGCTAGTTGATGCATTGGCAGTCACCATAGGAACAACCTGGTTCCCGTTGCCATTCATCATTTCTGTAAAAGAATGGCATAAACAAACATTAAAATCACGTAGATTTTAATCTCCAATAGAGTAGAAAACCACAAAGGTTTTACTCTCCAGAAAAGTGAGTATAACACAAATATAGAAAATTAAATTAAATTCCTTAAGCTTGTTATTATGTTGTATTTGTAAAATAATTCTGGAGAAAATAAAATAACATAAACAAAACTATAAACGAAACAGAAGTTAATCTGAGCCCACTGAATTCACAGTGTTTCCTTAAGGAATTTAATCCCTCCTAGTACCCAAGGTTATGGATTATTTCCTCCCAGGGATAGAACGAATTACACACTGGTATAGTGGTACTTCAAACCCCAGTGTTTCAGCGAACACAAAGTTCGGTAGCAAATCACACTTATTGTTGCTTTCTTTAAAGTTAAAAAATATGCAGAAGAAAGGAGGAGAACTCAGAAATTCGTATGGAAAATCTAACAGAATGGACTTGTATTTATAACCAATGTTGGGCTGAAAACTAAAGAGGTGCAACTCTTCAGAATGACTGTTTATGCAAAACGGTCATAACATAAATACCATAACATAAGTGACTATTTACTCAACAATAAACCGGGAGAATTGAAGAGGGAGATTAATTTTCAGTTACAAAATTGAAAAACGGAAAACTAATAACGGAATTAGATTTAATATTAATATTTTGTTGTTAAAACGGATATTTAATAATATTTCTGTTAATATTTACTATTAACAAATAAATTTGGTCCAAAAAATTAATCAATCAATCGACCATCCAAATTCGAAGCCGAGCCGAGCCGAGCGATGGCGACGGCGCGAGGCTTGCCTTCTTCTCGACTCTTTAAGAGCTAGAAGAAGAGCAATTGCTTATATATCCATTAAAAACTTCTTCCTCTTCCAATATGGGACAATATCTCTTTGATTCATCAAGGAGAGAATCTCAAATGAAATTCAAATATTTTATTTTCTCTTTATTTCCCTCACCCTCTTTTAAGCTACGTTAAGCTTAATAACCCAACAGATTTCATATTGCTCGGGTAAACAGCCAGATACCAATTACGAATATGGATTATTTAAAAATAATTAATCAACATCTCCTCAGTGAATAAGTTCTTTGGCGAAGTCTTTTAACATTTTCAGGAGTAATTTTTTTCTTAATAAATTTTTGAATTAATATGTATCGTCGCTTTTGTCAAAGTATATATTGGTGATAGCTTTGAAGAAGTTGAAGGACCAACTTCTAGGTGTGGCATTTTGTACAAACATAAGTTAGACATAAGGGCCATAACAAAGTATATATTTAAATTGTTGACAGAATAAGTGATGAGGCTCCAAAGATATGAGTCATTAATAAAGGAAATGAAATCAAAGTAATATAGTAATAAGCAGGCAATGCCACATGAAAAGAAAGCATATTAAAATATTGATTTATTATGCAGTGATATAATGAGCCTTGAGAAGATTGCATTATATTATCTACCACATGCATCTGTTTTTCCTTCGATAATTCCCAAATATTCCCTTCCCTTTCCTTCCTATATGCTACGATCACATGTGTTTATGGTTCCATTTTTTTCCTAAAAAAAGGTCAAATCAAGTAATGACGAATAATTTAAGTACTCAACTAAAAATAGATTATTTTTAATATGAAATAAATTTTTGTACTTAGCAAAAGAAAACTATCAATCAAACTAGAAGGTAAAGAATTAGATTATTATAATAGTAAAGAACTAGACTAAAAATACAAATGACTAATATGTACCATAAAATTTTAGAAACTTTATATATGTGTGTGTGTGTATAATAATAAATTTAAATAGTTACTTTTATAGTCGGTTATCGGGTCAGGAAGAACAAGTTGTTCCAGCTCCGGAGAAAAGATTCATCTTCCAATTTTCCCTTCCTTCCACCTAAGAGTATCATTTTTTGGTCGATTTTGTTCGGTTTTCAGTTTTGTTCGATTTTTTGAGTTTTTATGAACATCCCTCGCTACGACGGATCTCTCCGTACTATCTATTCAGCTAGGGGATTATCTTAATCCTATATATATATATATATATATATATATATATATATATATATATATAT